>WHVA01000168.1:0-209967 GCA_015179125.1 Gautieria morchelliformis | reverse complement strand
TCTTCCGTCTTTGCTGCGCGGCCCTTGGCCTTAGCAGCGGAGGCGGAAGCGCGAGTGCAGTCGCGAGCGACGTGACCTCCTTTGCCGCAGAAGAGGCAAGGTTGTTGTCCATGCGTCGCTGGCGTTCTACAGGGGTTAGTTTTCCGTCCTTCCCAAGTTTGTCGGAAAGATCCGGGGTGCTCTTCGGGCCGTTGGTGTTAGAACCAGAGGCCTGGTTGTTCCGAGGGGTGTTGTTGTTGTTCCGGTTGCCGGAGTTGGATCCGGAACTGTTGTTGTTGTTGTTTCCGGAGTTGGTGTTTCCGGAATTGGTCTTCTTCTTGTCTTTATCAGATCTTGTCGAAGACTTGTCGTTCTTGCTCTGGCGGAAGTTTCACGAGCAATCTCGGAGTGTCTTTCCCAGTAGCGCGAATCGATGGATTGGGCGAGGTTGCGGAGGTCGGTAAGGGTGGCGGGTTTTCCGACGCGGGCATTTCATCCTTGATGCGGGATGGCAAGCCCATGTAAAACTGGCGTCGGAGTGCGGCTTCTCCCCATTGGACTCGAGGAGCGAGCTGCTGAAACGTGACGATATATTTAGCTATCTTATGAGTGTCTTTCATGCGAAGCTTATCGAGTTCGTTCCCGCATCGGCTTCCATATCAAATGGTCCGAAGTTGCTGCGGAGTTCGGAAATGAAATTGGGGTAATCGTCGGCCCAGTCGACGAGAGCGAACGGATCATGAGGGCGGGTTCGAATAGTCGAGCGCCGTGCCTCGGAGATAGGAAAGGGCATAATTGACCTTTCGTTCGTCGTCGGGAAAGGCGTCGGGACGATCACGGAAATTGAGTTGAAGCTGAACCAGAATGGCTGGAGCTTCTTGGGGTCGGAACCGTCGAACTGATCTGGTTCGCGGACTTTGTCTTGGGGCGTGGTGGTGCTTGGGCCGGGCGCTGGAGTTGTCCGGCTAGCATGGCGATGGCTTGTGCAAGATCCAGAACTGGCGCAGGCGGAACTGGGTTGGCGGGAATCTGAGGTGGAATTGGAGGTGGAGGACCGCGGGAGGACCGCCATGAGGGCCGCCTGGAGGTGGTCCTGGTGGAGGTGGTGGTGGTGGAGCTGGGCGTCGGTTATGACGCTGCTGTTTGTTCGCCGCTGCTACTCGTCGAATTCCGTCGTAGTCGGGATTGTCGTCGGATTAGCGTCGGGAACTTCTTCGAAACGTTGCGGAAAACATCGGAAAGCTCATCGTCGGCACGAGAGCTGCTGGAGGGTTCCGCGTGCCTTGGCGCTGCGGATCTAAGATTGCCAAAATAAGAGAGAGCTTCGACAGCTCCTGCTCGAGCTGAAGTAGCTGTGGTACGAGGAGGCATAGTGATAGTTATCGGGTGGGAATCAGATAATACTGTTACGTATCGAGATTTCCACTAAGTCGGAACTGGAAAGGACAGCGGCTTCAACTTATAGGTTGCGCCCCCAATGAACTATCGTCCTAGGTATTTCGGAAATGAGCCGGAAGTTGGAAAGTACTGGACCAGAGGTTTGGTCGGAACTTGAGTCGGAACTGAGGCGGAGGGCGGAAGACGGAAGGCTGAGAGAGAGACTGAGATCTTGCTAGACTCGCTGTGCTAAAAACAGGAGATGGAGCGAAGGAAATCAAGTATCGAAGGTGATTATTGATTGCAGAATAACAGACATACATGAGGGGGTTTTTATACAAAGCGCAGAGCAACAAGTAATGGTGTTGTACTAAGCAAATTCCGGAGGAAGCGGAAGTCGAGTACAATGTGTGGGAACTAACTTATTGGGAACATGGGACTACAAGGGGGGTTCAGGGTAAGGTAGAACAATGGCAAAGAACAAGGGGTCGGAAGAACATATCTGACAACGAACTACAAGGGTGACCGGATATATGTTTTGATGGATGGCGAGGTGGGTCCGGTGGGTCCGAGTAATAGAGTCGAAAGACAAGGGAAATGTACAAGGGGCGGAATGTCGGAAATGTCGGAGGGGCGGAACGTTGGGCGGAACTATTGGAGAGGCGGAATGTATGGCGAGAATGGGTCGGAAGTTGGAAATGACGGTTGTAACACATGAAGAGCACCTCTACATTGTCTTTGACAGACTGAGGAAGAACCACCTCTTTCTGAGCAAGAAAAAGGTGGCCTCTACTCCATCCGAATGGAGTGCCTCGGCCATATGATCGATGGCCGAGGGGTACATGCCGACGAGGATAAGTGCAACGATCTGCGAGTGGCGCAGGCCACGGACGTTCAACGACGTCCAGCGTTTCTCGGGCTGGTACAGTATCTGGCAGACTACATGCGGATGTTATCGCATATACCACCCGCTATCGGGCTGTGCTCGTAATAACCGTCCATCGAATGGACACCACTGCTCGCAAATGCTGGCAAAGCATTAAGGCGTTGGCCTGTAAGGCCTCGATCCTGCATCCAGTAGACGCAAGGTGCCCGAACCGATCTGGTGATCACGACGGATCAAAAGCCGGCGTCGGTGCGGTCTACGGCCAAGGTCCTGACTGGAAAACTTGTCGACCGGCCGCTTCTTGTCAAAGAAGTTCAGCGTTGCTCAGCAACACTACCGGACTCATGAGCACGAGACTATCGCGGTGCTCGAGGCTCTCATGAAGTGGGAGGACAAACTGCTGGGGCGAAGGTTCACCCTCGTCACAGACACAAGGGACTCGAGTACTTCGAGACCCAAAAGAGCCTATCTGAGCGACAGGTCAGATGGTGGGAGTTTCTCTCCTGGTTCAATTTCAACACCGTTCATGTTGACGGTGTAGAGAACAAGGTAGCACACTGCCTGTCGCGCTACTACGAGAGTGACACGAGCGATGACAATCACCCGGACCACGTCTTCGTGAACGCGGATGCGCGTTTAGATCCGGACGGTGAGTTATTGCCCCGACCGGTATGTCAAGCTGCGAACAGCGGCGACAAGATGCTCTAAATGCCTCGCTGAGAAGACAGAGGCAGAGTAACGGAAGCCGCTGCATTAAACGAGGGCTCACCTGAGCCCGCGCACGTCGCCGCGTCCAGCGACGATGACGATGACATCAGAGCCATCGCCGCAGGGAATGATGGCAACCCTGCGCTGTATCGTTGAGCAAAGCGTAGACCTGTCTAAGGTCCTACGAGACGTGTACCATAGGGACACCATGGTCACAAGATCATGGCGCACCCGGACGCGCACCCGAGATTTGGGATCTGGGACGGGCTGATCTGCACGAAGAATCAGCTCAAGAAAGATGTCGTTGCCGTCCCCGCTCTGTTCTTCAAGGGGAAGGAGGCTGATCGAAATTATCATCGATCGGGCACATTGTGTGCGAGGTGTCAGATGACGAAAACCGGGCCACAACGGCCCAAATGCCTACTACACACCTACCCATTCCGGATAGGCCGTGGCAGTCGATTGGCATCGACTTCATGGGGCCCCTGCCCAAGTCCAACGACTGTGACTACCTGATGGTAGTCATCGACCGACTAACGTCGCTCGTACACCTCGTGCCAACCACGACGAGCGTGTCAGCCAAGGAGTAGCCTGGCTGTTTCTGAAAGAGGTCATCTGACTACACGGAGTTCCCGACTCCATTGTCTCAGACAGAGACTCAAAGTTCACGTCGATCTTCTGGCGTGAACTCCAGCGACTCATGGGGACTAAGCTCCTCATGTCAATGCCTTCCACCCCAAACGGATGGAGCAACTGAGCGGGCAAACCGCTCGATCGGCCAGATATTGCGCGCGGTCGTCAGAGATGATCAGAAGGATTGGGCATTGAAATGCCCAATGGTTGAGGTTGCCCTCAACAGCAACGTCAGCGTGACCACAGGGTTCGCACGTTTCGAGCTGAACCACGGATATATGCCGCAGATAGACCTCCCCATATCCACGGACACCCCGTTCAAGGGGGTGGCCCGATTCGCACATCAGGCAAAATGGAACCTGATGGCGGCACACGATGCAATCATAGAGCATCGAGTGACGCAAACGTTTCACGCAAATAAGAAACGTATGGCGAGCGACAGGTACGCGCCAACGACCGCGTCTACCTCTCGACACAAAACCTAACTCTCCCGAAAGGAAGAGCCAGAAAGCTAGTCCCGCGGTACATCAGACCGTACCGCATCATCGAGGCTCACAACAACGCCTCGACTGTGACCCTCGATCTTCCCGACGAACTGAAAAGCGTCGCATTTCACCGGTCTTCCATTCAAGTCTCGTGCGGCGATACGAGGCTAACAACGACGAATTGTTCCCTCGTCGCGAGGCCAAGTCATTTTATGACTTCGGAGCAAATGACGACGAGGAGTGGCTCGTCGACGAGATTATCGCACATCGATGGATAAACTCGACGGACCTGGAGTTCCAGTCCGTTGGACCCTAGGTGATGTGACATGGGAACCCATGTCGTCCTGCAAGACCTCGAAGCCCTAGATAGCTACCTAGAGCTTCGGGGGGTGGGCAAGCCACGCGACCTCCCAGATGCCGCTAGACGGTCTGTCACGTGCAGGCCACGTGACGTGCCGGCCCACGTGACGTGCCGGCCACGTGACGTGCCGGCCACGGCGCGGTTAAATTTTCACCTCGGATCTTTCCGAGGGCGCATCGCTTCTTGGAAGCAACCACCATCATCTACCCATGAAGATGATGCCCCCCAAAGATGGAATGGACGTTGACCCGTCAACGTCCACAACGCAGACATCGGCCCCGAGACAAGGGGCTGCAGACATTCTCCATGCTCCAATAGACCAGGAGCACTGGATGATCGTGGGCTGGGAGGACACCCTTGCCATCGTCCACCCGGACGATTGCTCAACATGCGCGGACTACGCCGTGCACCTTAGGGCCGCGACCGGCACCCGCAAGGTCAAATTGCGAGATGAGGACATCGGCGACGCCGTCAATGCAGCCTGGGGATGGCTCCCACGGGGCATCGCGCGTGACACGTGGGAGGAGCCCCTCCGGGACATCCATGACCTTAAAAAGGAGGTCAGGAGCTGGAACGCGCGGTCGAGGACCGCGACGACGCGCTCGCAACCGAGCGCGCAAGGATCAAGGACTGGAGCAACAGCTGAGCGCAGCCCAGCTCCAGGTTACCCTGGCCCACGTTGCCTCAAAAAGGCCACGACATGACCCGGCTACGGACCCAGTGGCCGGGCATCATCCCTCGCGCGATGGCACCTCTGCTGGCGTGCCAACATTGGGGCTAGCGTCCCGATTGTCGCGCGACCCCAACGATGACAACAACGGAAGGGCAGAGCGCGCCTTCCGACTCCGCGTACGGCGTCCCAGATGGATGGGAGTCTGACTCATCCGTCTGGAAGACGTACGACCCCGAACGGGCACAGCGCTGGCGGAACAGCCAAAGAAGAAGCGCAAGAAATTGTGGCGCTCCCCCCACTCCTCAATGGGCTAGCCATTGCGAAGGAAAGTGCAATTAGCACTTACCTAGTGGCGTCACCGTCGCACACCATCAACGACCCCACCCTTCAACGGCGGGTAGCACAGATCGAGGCCCAGTACATCGGGCCTGGCGTGGCTGTAAAGATGTCGATCTTAGGACCTTGTATCACAAGGGCACTGCAGAACTTGACCAATGAGTGGTATTCTGAATGCTACATAGTGACAGGTAAGAGTAAGATGCGATGGAGACCGCTGGCCAGTTCCCACGCATAAACTATACAGTGGGTCCCTAAGGGGCCCACTGGGATTATGTAATAACTAATGTACATGTAGATACACAGGTTATTTACACCCTCCCCTCTATAGATAACTATAGGGGTTAATTACTACTCATAAAGGTCGTCCATGAGGGAGTCCTCTAGAGTGGCCGATACGACGACGACATCGTCGTACGGGGCCGGAGGAGCACGTGACTCCTCCGGGGCACCTCCACGTCATCGGTGGTGATCAGGTGAGGTTGGTCGGTCTCACCACTAGCGGCGGTCTCCGCTTGGGCGCTGGGGCCCGCGTCCTCACGGAGCATGGCCTCAACGGCCGGGTCCTCCGTTTGAGGAGGGGGCCGGAAGCGCGCCAGCTCTTGGTCGAGCTGAGCGTGAGTGAGGGTCGCGGCACTGCGGCCCTCACATGGCTGGTCTCGATGACCTTTTGTTGGCCCTCACGGGCGGCGGCGCTGAATGCCGCGCCGGTGATGCTGCGCTGAACGTAATGTTCAATGCGCGCCGCTCGCTCGTGAGTGACTCCCGCGTAGCGGGCCAACCATCTCGCGATCTCCGCGAGTGGGATGTCGGGGCCGGCTCGGCCCTCCACAGGGAATGGGCCCATGATTGAGCGCCGCAGGGTGGTGCTCTGAGGCGTCAGCACTTCCCTGGCGTCGACGAGGCTCGACCATTGGTCTGTCGAGCCGAAGAGGTCGAGTAGCCTCGCCCTGAGTGGTGATGTGACCCCTTTGACCCGGGGCGCGAGGGCCTTCAACCACATCCAGACGTCCATGTCGTCTAGGTTGAAGGTGCCGTCCACATTGTCACGGATGGCGGATGGGATCCCTTCAGGGTTGTGTATCCAACCCTTCAGGATGGCCGTAATGTCGTACGGGGTGCCATCCGCTATCACGAGACAATCCCTTTTGGGATTGCGAGCGCGTTGTTCACGCTCGACGCGTTTGAATACGCCGATCATCTCACGGGTACGCACGAGCTGCGGTGTTTCTTTTGCCCGCGCTATGAGTTCGACGAAGCGTGGTCGTCGAGCGGGCAGACGTCGTACCATTGAGTACGACGCTGTTGGGCCTTTCCTACCGGCCATGGTAGGAGGCCCGTCTCAGAGATCGGCGGGTCTCCGAGTGGTATGATCACTCCCTCCCTGGGGTAGGGAGGGCGAACTGTCCCCGCCGTGGAGGCAGGGCCACTGTAAATAACCCGTGTATCTACATGTACATTAGTTATTACATAATCCCAGTGGGCCCCTTAGGGACCCACTGTATAGTTTATGCGTGGGAACCGGCCAGCGGTCCCCATCGCATCTTACTCTTACCTGTCACTACGTAGCATTCATAATACCACTCATTGGTCAAGTTCTGCAGTGCCCTTGTGATACAAGGTCCTAAGATCGACATCTTTACACCTTTTTGAACTATCCTGTGGTTGATCGCCACACGACCAACGATAGTGGATTCGAAGCAATCTTGAAAAAGATCGCTGCGTCGACGACTAAACATCGTTGAGACCCTCCAGTAGACCCTCTACTGTGGCTGCGAGCATGATGATTCCACGCAGTCGAAGACGGACACGAGCGACGAGCTCGAGTCCACACCCCAGGCGCAGCCCAGTGACACGACGGCTGATGCTATCCTGGACCAAGAGACCAGGACAATAGAAGATGGAGAGATCGTAGATCTCACCGCCCTCGTCCCCTCAGTAGAGAACGAGGAAAACCCCGACCAGTCTCGTCGAGCGTGGCCGAAGAAGAGACGACGCCGAGCAACGAGCCGGCACCGCCCCCCATCTCCCTCTGCCCGAGGACAAAGGAAAGGGCAGAGAAGTCTCGCCGTCGTCAGACGGTAGAGCAACGACGTCGAGACGGGCACAAAGCCACGACTCAAACCAACGCTCACGAAGTAGAGCGACGACGATCGTCCCTGAAGGAGGACGACGCAAAAAGACGAGCCCCAGACGATGGTCAGGACTCGGAATACTTGAGCTCTAGTCGCAAGAGCTCGAGGGCTCACGCCATCGACCACGAGACGGCAGAGGCCCTGAACAAACAGGTGCAGGCTGCGCTGCACCGAAGTACACTGACGCGCCACAAGCACGATCAGCTGGCATCGCAGCTTGACAACGCCACTGCCGCCCTAATGGCAATCGGCAAGGAACTCCACCAGGCGGAGGAGATCAGGCTGCAAGACGCAGCCATGCTGGAGGACGTCCAGACAGCACTCCACCCACGTGGGGAACACGACGCAACTCGTCCGAGCTCGCGACAGTCCGCAGCCAATGAACGCAGCCGCAACGCGGCCGAAATGAGCGAGACAAACAGCGAATGCCGCCGCCAGCCGTCCCGGTCGAACAGGATGTAAGGTTCGGGAACGAACCTCAGGAACAACCGGCTGCCCCAACGGACAGCCGTAAAATGATCCAACAGATCGTTAGGGATCAGGTCGCCTCAGAGCCTGACTCTGAAACGACGACCGAGAGCTTAGATCGAAGTCGCACACTGGCAGCGTAAAGAAGCCGCAGCCGCGCGCCGCCACACGGGCACTCGAGCTACTAGCGAAGAACGCTGAAGAAACGGTGGCCCACAGCCACACCGCTCAGCTACCCGACGAGCAGCTCACGCAAGCCGTACAAGAGCATGGCAAGCGTGCGCTGCCTACAACAGCAGGCTACGGATCCGCAACGCGGGACTGACCGGGGACACCAGGCACAAAACGCCCCAGAACCGAGAGCACAAAATGCTCCCGATCCCGAGCCCGATCCGGGCCTGGGGCCCGTCAGGGCATATAACAGCCTACCCCGCGCGGCGTCACAACCGCGCGAGCGATCCATGGCCCCAACGGAAGGCCAGGGAATCCCTGACCAGGCCGACGTCATACCAATGGAGCCGTACGACGGGATCACCGGATGATCCGCGTGGCGTTGGCAGACGCCGCGGACACAGACCCGGAGAAGTCTGTGCTAGGAAGGCCAGCGTAAAATTGGCCCACCCCGAGCCATATGCAGGGGGATCGGACCTCGAAGAGTTTGAAATCTTCGTGGCAGCCATCCTACGATGGCTAAAATGAATTGCCTCCTAGGACCAACCAGCATGACATGCAGGTCGGCTATGTGGGCACTCGCCTCACCGGCGAAGCCCAGGAATGGTTCCTTCGAAATGTTGAACGCTTCGATCGCCAGGTCCGCATCTGGATGCTGGAATCTGTGATGCAAGGCCTTCAAAAGAGGTTCCTGCACACACTGACATACCATCACGCATCGAATAAGTTCGACACGGTCATGCAAGGCATGAAAACCGTTCAGGAGATGCTGAACGAGCTCAGAAATATGCGGCACGTATGATACAGCCGCCAGACGAGTACACATTCCGGAGACGGTTTGTATCTGCGCTAGGCGAAACGCTGCGCAACGAGGTCCTCAAAAAGGGCTATAATGCTGAGAGCAGCTCAATAGAGCAACTCTTCGAGACAGCCCGGATGATCGAGGAGGCATCCCGATACAACATGGGGATGCGCCGGCAGAAAGCGCAGCAGCAACGGCAAGGCCGCCCGGCTCACAGGGAGCAAGCCATTGACACAAACGGGCCTGACCAGGCCCAGCCTGTTCGCAAGAAGCGGAACAGGTCAACGGCTACCGCCCTCACGCCCAGCACAAGCTGGACGCCCGCCTGAAGCTAAACAGCCTCAAGCGTCAGGATCGTCCCGCGACCTGCCCCACCGACGAAAACGTCGGGCCGGCCCAATGACAGGCCCAGCAGCAGCCAAAGCAACACCGCATGCTTTGAATGCGCCCAACCTGGCCACAAGAAGGCAGAATGCCCCCAGCTTAGGTCCGGTATAAGGACAGCGGCCGTGAGGCACGACGGTGAAGCCGAGGATCCGGAGACGGACCCCGATCAAAGCCTCTTCAACAGATTGTTGAAGAGGGGGAGGGTGATCCCCAACCCAACGACACTCCGGATAACGGAGACACGCCCGCTGAAGAGTGGGACCCTGAGCCGTCCCAATACTATGAATGGGACGAAGAGGTGGAGACACACCTACAGGTCAGCGCGATCAGATTCGCGCTGGAAGATGAAACCGCCACGAAAGTCATGGCAGCACGCACATCGGTCACGCCAGACAAGGCGGCCGAGCCGGTGTATCACCACTGAAGCAAACACAGAACACGGCCAACGCGTCCGCGTAGTGAGAACCGTACCCTATCGGGGTACTGGGAAATAAATGGCGTAAAAGCCCACTGCCTGCTAGATAGTGGCAGCGAAGGGGTACTGCTGTCCCCCAAATTCACACGAGCTACAGGGATGAAGACATTCTCCCTGGAGCAACCAATCGCGCTGCAGCTAGCCTGCATAGGCAGCCGTTCCACGATCAACTATGGAATGAACACGACCATCAAGTTTGGTCGCGGGACATACGATGAATACTTCGACGTAGCAAACGTCGAATATTACGACGCGATCTTAGGGACACCGTTCCTAAGGAGATTCGGCATAACCCTGGACTTCTCGAGCCCAGGGATGATCCGCAAGGGAAACGAGGTGATCCCCACGGGCAAGGTCTCATTCGACGACGACGAATCGAAGAACGAGGACAAGGGGCCACGGGTGAGCAGGATCACCCAAGCGCCGACGCCGAACCTGGCTCATTGAAGCCAGGAGGACGAGTCGCAAGACGACTCGTCCTTGAACTCACCCTACAGTCATAGGGAGAGACGCTCTCACCTAACAGTGAAAGCGATGGGAAAGAGGAAAGCGGGCCCGTGCGCCGCGGGACCTAATAGATGCCAACAGTGCCTAATGGCTTCTAAGCCAACCACTACCATCATCCTCACGGATGATGACCTTCCTCGCCTCCGTGAGGAATGGATGGAAAGAATCGCTGACCTAGTCAGTGGAATTCCATTAGAACTCCCGCCACTGCGGGAGATCAACCATGAGATCAACCTCATCGATCCCAACAAGCACATGCGGTATCGACTACCGAAATGCCCCGAACACTTCCAAGAGGAACTGTCGGCAAAGATAGAGCGATACACCACTACAAAGTGGTGGATTCCGGCAGTAGCGCAGCAGGCAGTGCCCATGCTGTGTGTGCCGAAGAAGAACGGTACGTTGAGAACTGTCTTCGATCTGCACCAGCAGAACGAAAACACGGTGAAGGATGTCACACCCTTCCCGGATCAGGATATCATATGCAGCGACATGGCTCGCTGCCAATATCGAACCAAACTTGATATGTCAGAAGCATACGAGCAGATCCGGATCCATCCGGATCACGTAGCAAAGACAGCCTTTGCCACGATCCTTGTCACCTTCAGGAGCCAGGTGATACAGATGGGGGACTGTAACGCCCCATCAACATTCCAACGGCTGATGACAGCCATTTTCTGCGACTGCATAGGTCGCTTCGTCCATGTATACATGGATGACATCTTCATATTCTCGCTCTCAATACAAGAGCATGAAGAGCACCTCTACATCGTCTTTGACAGACTGATGAAGAACCACCTCTTTCTGAGCAAGAAAAAGGTGGACCTCTACTCCATCCGAATGGAGTGCCTCGGCCATATGATCGATGGCCGAGGGGTACATGCCGATGAGGATAAGATGCAACGCATCTGCGAGTGGCGCAGGCCACGGACGTTCAACGACGTCCAGCGTTTCCTTGGGCTGGTACAGTATCTGGCACACTACCTGCCGGATGTTATCGCATATACCACCCCGCTATCGGGCTGTGCTCATAATAACCGTCCATTCGAATGGACACCACTGCTCGACAAATGCTGGCAAAGCATTAAGGCGTTGGCCTGTAAGGCCTTGATCCTGCGTCCAGTAGACGCAAGGTGCCCAGAACCGATCTGGGTGATCACCGACGGATCAAAAGCCGGCGTCGGTGCGGTCTACGGCCAAGGTCCTGACTGGAAAACTTGTCGACCGGCCGGCTTCTTGTCAAAGAAGTTCAGCGTTGCTCAGCAACACTACCGGACTCATGAGCACGAGACTATCGCGGTGCTCGAGGCTCTCATGAAGTGGGAGGACAAACTGCTGGGGCGAAGGTTCACCCTCGTCACAGACCACAAGGGACTCGAGTACTTCGAGACCCAAAAGAGCCTATCTGAGCGACAGGTCAGATGGTGGGAGTTTCTCTCCTGGTTCAATTTCAACACCGTTCATGTTGACGGTGTAGAGAACAAGGTAGCACACTGCCTGTCGCGCTACTACGAGAGTGACACGAGCGATGACAATCACCCGGACCACGTCTTCGTGAACGCGGATGCGCGTTTAGATCCGGACGGTGAGTTATTGCCCACCGACCGGTGTGTCGAGCTGCAAACAGCGGCGACAAGATGCTCTAAATGCCTCGCTGAGAAGACAGAGGCGAGAGTAACGGAAGCCGCTGCATTAAACGAGGGCTCACCTGAGCCTGCGCACGTCGCCGCGTCCAGCAACGATGACGATGACGTCAGAGCCATCGCCGCAGGGAATGACGGCGCACCCCTGCGCTGTATCGTTGAGCAAAGCGTAGACCTGTCTAAGGTCCTACGAGACGCGTACCATAGGGACACCATGTTCACAAAGATCATGGCGCACCCGAGATTCAGGATCGGGATGGGCTGATCTGGACTAAGAATCAGCTCAAGAGTGACGTCATTGCCGTCCCCCGCTCTGTTCTTCAAGGGGGAAGGAGGCTGATCGAAATTATCATCAATCGGGCACATCAGATAGTCGGCCACTACGGCCATCTGAAGACTTCGAACTACATTCGAAGGGCATATTGGTGGCCGGGCATGAGCCCAGACATAGAAGCATTCTGCACATCGTGCGCGAGGTGCCAGATGACAAAAACCGGGCCACAACAGCCCAAAGGCCTACTACACAGCCTACCCATTCCGCATAGGCCGTGGCAGTCGATTGGCATCGACTTCATGGGGCCCCTGCCCAAGTCCAACGACTGTGACTACCTGATGGTAGTCATCGACCGACTAACGTCGCTCGTACACCTCGTACCAACCACGACGAGCGTGTCAGCCAAGGGAGTAGCTTGGCTGTTTCTGAAGGAGGTCATCCGACTACATGGAGTTCCCGACTCCATCGTATTGGACAGGGACTCAAAGTTCATGTTGATCTTCTGGCGTGAACTCCAGCGACTCATGGGGACTAAGCTCCTCATGTCAACCGCCTTCCATCCACAAACGGATGGAGCAACCGAGCGGGCAAACCGCTTGATCGGCCAGATATTGCGCGCGGGCATCAGAGACGATCAGAAGGATTGGGCAGTGAAATGCCCAATGGCTGAGGTCGCCCTCAACAGCAACGTCAGTGTCACCACAGGGTTCGCACCTTTTGAGCTGATCCAACGCTATATGCCGCGGATAGACCTCCCCATAGCCGCGGACACCCCGTTCAAGGGGGTGGCCCGGTTCGCACATCAGGCAAAATGGAACCTGATGGCGGCACACGATGCGATCATAGAGCATCGAGTGACGCAAACATTTCACGCAAATAAGAAACGTATGGCGAGCGACAGGTACGCGGCCAACGACCGCGTCTACCTTTCGACACAAAACCTAACTCTCCCGAAAGGAAGAGCCAGAAAACTAGTCCCGCGGTACATCGGACCGTACCGCGTCGTCGAGGCTCACAATGACGCCTCGACGGTGACCCTTGATCTTCCCGACGAACTGAAAAGCCGTCGCATTTCACCAGTCTTTCATTCCAGCCTCGTACGGCGATACGAGGCTAACAACGACGAATTGTTCCCTCGTCGTGAGGCCAAGTCATTTTATGACTTCGGAGCAAATGACGATGAGGAGTGGCTCGTTGACGAGATTATCGCACATCGATGGATAAACTCGACGGACCTGGAATTCCAGGTCCGTTGGACCCTAGGCGACGTGACATGGGAACCCATGTCGTCCTGCAAGGACCTTGAAGCCCTGGATAGCCCCTAGAGCTTCGGGGGGTGAGCAAGCCACGCGACCTCCCCAGACGCCGCTAGACGCGTCTGTCACGTGCAGGCCATGTGACGCGCCGGCCATGGCGCGGTTAAATTTTCACCTTGGATCTTTCCGAGGGCGCATCGCTTCTTGGAAGCAACCACCACCATCATCTACCCACGAAGATGATGCCCCCAAAGATGGGATGGACGTTGACCCATCAACGTCCACAACGCGAAAAACGGCCCCGAGACAAGGGGCCGCAGACATTCTCTGTGCTCCGATAGACCAGGAGCACTGGATGATCGTGGGATGGGAGAACGCCCTCGCCATCGTCCACCCGGACGATTGCTCAACATGCGCGGACTACGCCGTGCACCTTAGGGCCGCGACCGGCACCCGCAAGGTCAAGCTGCGGGATGAAGACATCGGCGACGCCGTCGATGCAGCTTGGGGATGGCTCCCAAGGGGCATCGCGCGTGATGTGCGAGAAGAGCCCCTCTGGGACGTCCACGACCTCAAAAAAGAGGTCAAGGAGCTAGAACGCGCGGTCGAGGACCGCGATGACGCGCTCGTAACCGAGCACGCCAGGATCAAGGAACTGGAGCAGCAGCTGAGTGCAGCCCAGCTCCAGGTTACCCTGGTCCACGCTGCCTCAAAAAGGCCGCGACATGACCCGGCCACAGACCCAGTGGCCGGGCCATCTTCACCTCGCGCGACGGCGCCGTTGCCGGCGCGCGCAACATTGGGGCTCGCGTCCCGATTGTCGGCGCCGACTCCGACCATGACAACAACGGAAGGGCAGAGCGCACCTTCCGACTCTGCGTACGGCGTCCCAGATGGATGGGAGTCAGACTCGTCCTTCTGGAAGACGCATGACCCCGAACGGGCACAGCGGCTGGCAGAGCAGCCAAAGAAAAAGTGCAAGAAAAAGGGCGGCTCCCTCCACACCGGCAATGGGCTACCCATTGCGAAGGAAAGCGCAATCAGCGCTTACCTAGCGGCGTCATCGTCGCACACCATCAACGACCCCGCCCTTCAGTGGCGGGTAGCACAGGTCGAGGCCCAGTACATCGGGCCTGGCATGGCCCTACCTCCGCCGGCGGGGACAGTTGAGTCGGTTCATCCTCCATACCTGGGGGAGGGAAGGCTCATCCCACTCGGAGATCCACCGATCTCCGAGACGGGCCTCCTACCACGACCGGTAGGAAAGGCCCAACAACGTCATACCCAATGGTACGACATCTGCCGGCTCGACGAACCCCGCTTCGTCGAACTCATAGCGTGGGCAAAAGAAACGCCGCAGATCGTGTGTACGCGTGAGATGATCGGCGTGTTCAAACACATCGAGCGTGAACAACGCGCTCGCAATCCCAAAAGGGATTGTCTCGTGATAGCGGGCGGTACCCCGCACGACATCGCGGCCATTCTAAAGGGTTGGATACACAACCCTGAAGGAATCCCCTCCGCCATCCGTGACAACGCGGATGGCACCTTCAACCTAGACGACATGGACGTCTGGATGTGGTTGAAGGCCCTTGCACCCCAGGTCAAAGGGGTCGCATCACCGCTCAGGGCGAGGCTACTCGACCTCTTCGGCTCGACGGACCAATGGTTGAGCCTCGTCGACGCCAGGGAAGTGCTGACGCCTCAGAGCACCACCCTGCGGCGCTCAATCACGGGCCCATTCCCTGTGGAGGGCCGAGCCGGCCCCGACATCCCACTCGCGGAGATCGCGAGATGGTTGGCCCGCTACGCGGGAGTCACTCGCGAGCGAGCGGTGCGCATTGAACATTACGTTCAGCGCAGCATCACTGGCGCGGCATTCAGCGCCGCCGCCTGTGAGGGCCAACAAAAGGTCATCGAGACCAGCCATGTGAGGGCCGCAGTGCCGCGACCCCTCACTCACGCTCAGCTCGACCAAGAGCTGGCGCGCTTCCGGCCCCCTCCTCAAACGGAGGACCCAGCCATTGAGGCCATGCTCCGCGAGGACACGGGCCCCAGCACCCAAGTGGAGACCGCCGCTAGTGGTGAGGCCGACCAGCCTCACCCAATCACCACTGATGACGCGGAGGTGCCCCCGGAGGAGTCACGTGCTCCTCCGGCCCCGTACGACGACGACGACGTCGTCGTATCGGCCACTCTAGAGGACTCCCTCATGGACGACCTCTATGAGTAATAGTTAACCCCTATAGTTGTCTATAGAGGGGGAGGGTGTAAATAACCCATGTACCTACATGTACATTAGTTATTATATAATCCCAGTGGGCCCCTTAGGGACCCACTGTATAGTTTATGCGTGGGAACCGGCTAGCGGTCCCCATCGCATCTTACTCTTACCTGTCACTACGTAGCATTCAGAATACCACTCATTGGTCAAGTTCTGCAGTGCCCTTGTGATACAAGGTCCTAAGATCGACATCTTTACAATCCCACACGACCTACGGAAGGGACGTCCTGCGAACACACTTTGGCCATATGAACACCCAAAGGGGTTGGATTAAGAAGATGATGGGGTTAGTGATGAACCATCATGCCAGGTAAATGGTATCGATCGTATTTGATGGCGTGCCTGCTGGTGAAATGCGCGAGCAGCAAATAGCGGTTCAGAGAAATGCGAGGAAGGGCAAATGGAGATGACATGGGGGAGGAGTGGTCGAAGTGGAGGGTGAAGCCGAGTGAACACGGGGGAGGAGTGGCAAAAGGGGAAATGGGGATAACAAGGTGCAGGAAATACACAAGTCATGACAATCCAATCATAGGAACACCATCAGAAGAGGGTTGAGCAGAGGAGGTGATAGGCCCAGCAATGACTGCCAAGTCGGTCCAAAGATGTTGATCGTGCTTTGACGGCGTGGCTATGGTAAATGGCCCAAACAGCGAAGATTGGTTGCCGAACACAGCAAGGGTGATCGGAACGAACACGAAGGTGGAGTGAAAAATGGGAGAACAGAGCATCTGAGTATGGGAATAAACACGTCATGACAGTGATCAGTTAGATATAGGACAAGGGATGAGTGCGCCTTCTGATGTAGCTGTGGAGAGTGGGAGACAAATTCAGCATGTTGCATCATTGAATGATGGGGAATGATGTGCTCATTATTGTCCAGCAGCATAGTGATGTCATCACTGTCTTGATCTGGATTAAATGTAGCAGGGATGGCGTGAACGGTCGCTGGGTAAGTCTTTCAGGTGATATGCAGGTTCGTTGATAGGACTGGGAGCCATCGGTGAGCTTTCTTGATTATCGCATCATGCTCATGCTCTGAGCCCACTGCTATCCATATATCACCGCTTCAGTGCTGTCCTGCAGCTCGGATGCAAAGTACACTCTCCTCCTCCTGCTCTCCTTCAGGGTCTGGATCCCAGCCTCGTGGGAGAAAGGCTTTGTTAATATCCTTCCTCAACTCTGAGTCCAGACTCTGAGTCCAGACTCTGAGTCCAGGAAATCCTTGAGGGCTGGGTTCTGTCAGTCAATATGCGATAGCGTGATATGATGTTTGGTGTTGCGGTGGGGTTTGATACGTGTCACGCATGTTGGTGAGCTGGCTGGGACTAGCGCGCAAGATTTGGGTTCACTAGGGGATGCCATTAGGCCAATGTGTGTTGAGATTGCCTCCAATTTTTCACAGATAGATGAAACACACGACTTAAGATAAGCAGTCTCAAGTTTTTCTCATGTGGATGAACTCAGCTCGTGAGCGCTATGCAGTGTGTTGATAGGGATAGTGCATGTCTTTGCAGTTCTTGTTTTTGGGAGGGCTATGCTATGGATTGGTTTGTATAGGGTGCCTAGAGTAGCTTGGATAGTGTCCACAGGTACAGAGGAGGTAGTTTTGCCATTATCTATGCTGGCAGGTGGTGGTTGGAGCGTGGGAACCATCACTGTCTTCCCAGTTGATAAGATCCGTTAGCCATTCATTAGACCATAGAATGATATGAAATATATTTATTCATTTATTCTATCCGTCCCCATGCTGCCCAAGCTGCCATTCAAGCAAACCAGTAGCCACCCCTGCACCTTTGGGCCTGTACCTTCAGTACCTTCCAGCTCATGTTCTATTCATATCTTTCCTGTTCTGATCACCTCCGATGCCATTCCTTACTTATCCATCCTGTCCCTGTTATTTCCATTATGTTCACTTACACTGGAGGCATGGCAAAATTTCCTGATTTTGGAAATCTACTGGAAATCCTGAGGATATTCCACATTTCTTCAACATTTCCCAGTGTATGAAATTAAATGAAAATTTCAAGTTTTGTCAGAGTTTTTTTGACTTCAGGAAATCCTTCAAAAATTGTAAAATTATCACCTCAAAATCTTCAAGAAACTCTCAGGAAACATTGAATTTCCTCCTCTATGAAATGAAATATTTAATAAAGTTTCCTCAGTTTGGAAATTCCATGAAAATGTTGGTTTCCTGAATATTTGCCAGGGAAACTTTGTAGAAATCAGTGTTTCTATAGAATTTCCTAACTGGGGAAATTTTATTAAATATTTAGTTTCATGGAAGTGGAAATTCAATGTTTCCTGAGCGATTTTTAGGTGATAATTTTACAATTTCTGAAGGATTTCCTGCAGCCAAAAAACTCTGACAAAACATTAAATTTTCATCCAACTGCCTGGAATGGGAAATTTTGAAGAAATGTGGAATATCCTCAGAATTTTTGATTTTCAAAGTCAGAAAATTTTGCCATGTCTCCAGTGTTATGTCATTCGGGGTTTGGGAGATTGGGGTAGCATGCCTGCAGCATATAGCTGGTGAAGGGGTTCTTTAGAGTTTTCTATTTGGATTCCCCTTTGCCAGTGTCATAACACATTTATTTCCCATACTCAAATGCTCTGTTCTCCCATTCCCCACTCCACCTCTGTGTTCGTTCTGATCGCCCTTGCCGTGTTCGGCGACCGATCTTCGCTGTTCGCGCCATTTACCATAGCCACGCCGTCAAAGCACGATCAACATCTTTGGAGCGACTTGGCAGTCATTGCTGGGCCTATCACCTCCTCTGCTCAACCCTCTTCTGATGGTGTTCCTATGATTGGATTGTCATGACTTGTGTATTTCCTGCACCTTGTTATCCCCATTTCCCCTTTTGCCACTCCTCCCCCGTGTTCGCTCGGCTTCGCCCTCCACCTCGACCACTCCTCCCCTATGTCATCTCTGTTCGCCCTTCCTTGCATTTTGCTGAACAGCCATTCGCTGCTTGCATCATTCACCAGCAGGCACACCATCAAAACACGATTGACATCCCTACCCGGCATGATGGCTTGTCAGTAGCTCCATCAACTTCTCGATCCAACCCCCTTTTGGTGTTCATATGAGCAGGGTGCATTCGCGGGACGTCCTACCCGTAGGTCGTGTGGGATCAACCCAGTAGATGAAGAACCTGTGCAGGGCAGTGTATATGTGGGCCCCAAGACATGATTTCGTACATAGGTGCCTTCGCCACCTTTACTCTCCATTGTTTCATGTTCTCCCTCTTCTCTCACTCTATTGTATGTTTATTTCATCTATGTTGTATCATGACTGCGCACCCCTATCCAACCCTGACTCGTGATGACCTCTTTCCTATTCGCTGATACCTTACGAGCATTCGATATAAGTAGTTTGCATTCACATGTATATTCCCCAGTTCAATTATCATACATCATCCATCTTGTGCAAACTTGACCTCGCTGTGATCATCGTCTTGAGCCTTCTCCTGGAGATTCCTATCTTCAACCAGAAGAGGACTTAGGCATCACTGGTGAGTTCTCATACTTCATCTTTGTTACCTTAGCCTTCGAACTATTTTCTGCGCTGTCAGCGAAGGACTCTGAAGGAGTACCTTCGCTGGCGAAGGGATTGTCGCTACTTAGACAGCCCTTCCATGACACCTTGCACATTATACCGTCAAGTGCCACGGGCTATTCCGCTATGACTGTAGATAGGGCAAGCTCCGTTCAGGCAACCCTCTTATCTTGTGAACATTTGTTGGTTCACCTATTCGCCGAACAGCATACTTATTCGCACAAGTTATCCAGGCATTTGCTGTGTTCACTAATACACAATATTAATGCCTGAAAACCAATCTTGACAGCCAGGTATGTCTGTGTAAGGGCAGCCCTCATGGGTTGTGGGGATCACATGAGCTGACAGAGGGGCAATCAAAAGTATATACATAAATTGGCAGAATACACAATAGAAGGGATTCTCACCTGGCAGGTGAAATTGAAAGAGAAAAGTCTAAGGATCCCCACTTCCAGTGAGCCCATATTATATTATGCAACCACAGCCATGGTGATCACTTGGTACTCACCAGCAACCCTGCCCTCCCCTGACCACCCTGACCCCTGACCAACCCTGGATGCCATGTACTACATGAGCCGCTTTGCTTCCAACGTTGTTCAGAAAGCAAAAGTGTGGAAGTGGAGAAGAGGTGGAGACAGAGAAGTGAGCAGAGCTGGTGGAAGTGCTTCTGTGTCATGTATATAGTTCCCTATCTGACTTTGGATCCCCATTAACCATTTTGCTGCTTGAGTGTAGAGCTGTCAGGGGACCCCCTTCCAAGACCATTTTCATCCTCAGACGCAGTCACTGTCTAAGCACACCTGAGTCACTGAGCCATCCTTATGTCCATCTTGGTCCCAAGACCGGGTTCCTGAACCTTCAGCTTTGGTGCCCATTCCAGAATGGTGTCAGGGTTTGTACATGGCCTTGGGATCACTGAGAAAGTCAGGGTTGGGATGTCCAGTAGTGCAATGGCATTTGCTGGCAGTGGTCACCCTTAGCTTTCCTCTTTGGATCCCTCTCTGCCAGGTGAGACCCATGTCCTGTAGCTAGTCTTGTATATCTTTGGAGTTGCCCTTACACAAGTGTTCAACTTGCCTTGTGCCTCAGCTTTGCCTTTCAAGTGTCTGTGCTGATGGGAGTGCTACTCATAGCTTGCATTATTGGCAATCATCCTGACATTGTGAAGACCTTCGATCGCCTTTCTGAAAAGTACTGCAATGGCTAGAGTCTTGTTAATGCACATATGTCTGTCTATACTGACATATTTTTAAGAATGAATGCACTGATTGGTCTCACAAAGTGAGAAATATCTTCCCCCCAATATTACACAGGAAGAGGTTAACACCACCAGGATGCCCTTATGGCAGCCGCCCCCAAAGCCCAAGGTCACTGGGGAACCAATATTCAACCTTGACATGGCAAAGCTCCTATGTGTATAGGTTGTGTATCTCTGATCCAGTTGTTTAATGAGCCTACGCCTTGATCTTACTCATAATCTTTCAGATAGATTGCAGCTCACCACATTTACATATACTTTTCCCTTTGGATTCCCCTCTGCTAGCCTGTGTGATTGTGTGGTCTCCACAGTGCACGAGGGTTGTCCTTACAATATAGGCCACAGAGTGATTCGACTTTAGCACCATAATGTAGTGTTCCACCCTGTATTTTGGGTCAGGTGTTCAGCCAAAGCTGAGGTTAGTTCAGAAATGGGTTGCATGCAAAGTACTTAAAACCATGACTAACCTAAGTCAATATCAGAGCTGAGATAGCATACATGTTATGTGGGTTTATATACAAAGAGGCAGAGTCAGGAACTGCATGTGTGATGCCATCTCCAGGAAGAACCACTGCAATCTCCTCTGCAGTAGGGATTCTACATCTTCTAGTATCCCTGTGTTCCCTGTATTTATTTTATAGCCGGTGGACAACTACTGTGTGTTATCTAATGTCCCTTGTCAGTTCTGTCTACACTTGGGTATTTCAGGTGATATGTACTTGTTTACCCATTTCACTTCTAATTTATTTTATAGCCCATTGGGGCGCATTTCATCTACACCCACCCCCTGCTCCCTCCCCACACACTTGGGGTCGGAAGGTTATCCATTCGGTAAGCTTCCTTTTTTTGCCACGTTCGCAACCTACTTATTTATTCAATCGGCTGCTGATCCTTGCCTAGATATTACCATTCTGTGCCTGAGCTCTGAGCCTCTAAGCTGCTTGTTTATTTATAGTGACATGAGGATTGTGCCCTAGGAGCATTTCCTGCAAGTCTCTTATGACAGTTGGAGATGGAAAGAGGATCTGGCTTTGGGAGGTAATTTTGAATGTGTTGAGTCTTGGGCATACTTTGTATCCCTTTCATGGCCATGGAGGAGAGAGCCATGAATATGATACAGTTTGCCATGTAGCTTGAGGACAGATGGACACCACCCTTCCAAAGCAAAGCCTCATCAATGGCCCCCAAGGAAGTCAATGCAAACACAGCATTATACTGCCTGATATTCTACCGAAACTGTTTGGCCTCACAGTCTTGGCCTTCTAACAGCCATCTCAACGGCTGAGGGAAGCACTGACAGGTCTGGAAGCTCCACCTTTCCTCGCATACAGAAATCACCAAAACAGCTCTCCACATTTGTAGAGCTTTTTTTGCAGATACTCTGCCTTCCAGTGTAACACTCTACATTTATGACAGGCAACATTCATGGGACCCAGATCATGAGGCCACACATCTGCCTCAATTATTCTATAAGAACCAAGTGTAATCAGAGGCAGTCACTGAGGACACTGCCAGGGTACAGGGAGTGGTTGAGGGTTGGGAGCTGGTACCAACAGAGGTCTGAGAACTACATCTTCCTCTTGCCTTATTGCACCAGCCTGACCCGCAATGCTGCCACTCCTGCAGAACCTACTACAGGAGGTCTAGGGGCTGGCTGTATAGATTCCTACCTATGTCTTCCCAAGGGCTGAGCAGGCATAGCTTGCATACCTGCAGCATGAGCATGTACCCCTGCCACTGCTGCAGAACCAACTACAGGAGGATGATGAGGTGGCTATACAGGTGCTGGCCAGGGCGAGGAGCTGGCTGTACAGGGTCTCACCTATTTCTTCTTGGTGGCTGTATTGGTGGGATAGCTGCTAACTGAGCAGGAAGGGCTGCCAGCTGCTCTCTGGGACTGGGATCAGGAGGATTCAATGGCCCCTGCAAGCATAGGAGGATGTGATGGCCCTTTGACATGTTGTTGAAAAGGATCAGCTGCAATGTTTCTAGGAGGGTGAGGGATGTGGAATGGTGGGTGGTGGAGGAGGGGGTGGCTGGTTCTGGACTCTGACAGCAGTAGCAGCAGAACACTCTCCAATGAGTGGTTGACGTCATTTGGCACTCCTCCCTCTCCCTTTTATGCTCCTGCCGATGATTTCTCTCAGGAGTTGATGGATCCCTGAGAAATGCAGGCATAAGAGTAGTGAGACAATAAAGCTATCAATATCAGACTTACAGTGCAAGCAGACGAAGGCAAAGTGAGGGGAATATATTAATCTCTATGTTAAAGAGAAGCAGAAAAAAAAAATTAGCCTAAAAAAGTGATTGATAGGCACATGAAAGCAAACCACCTGGGAGGGTATATCTGGCATGAGAGAGGCTAAATAGGCCAAAAAAAGCGAAACGAAATGTTCTATACAGCAGTGAGCCTGATGTTTGATTATGTGCAAGGTAGTCATACCTGGCATTAGTATCAGTTATATGATAGGAGACCATGGCTTCATGTGGGACTGAGCAATATTTATTTATAAGGAGAATAATAGATGTTATTAGAAAGTTTTGTATATATTTAAACATCTCAGGGATATATATACATATGAGAAAGTATTTGATTACAATATAAAGTGATAAATATTTGGATAGATGCTTATAATGATATGAGTAGGAGTATTGGTAAGAATAGTTATAATGATATAGTCTATAATGGGAGATGGGGGAAAATCTAAATATACAGGAATGGAACTGGCAGAGCATCTCATTGTCATAACCCCATCTGGTCAAGCAGTGACATTTTAGGCATTTCTTGAATTGACCATCTTGCTGTGGAGCTTTACAGTATTTGTGCTAGATCACTCCATCACATCATAACTACCCTTCTGTCACGTGGGAATTAATAGAAGTATTTACAATTCTCAGAGGATGCGGACCAGGTAGGGACAGTACAATAGAGGCATAGAGCACGCTCAGTGGTTGATTAGGCTTTATAAAACAAGGCTGGAATCATACATGGAGGATAAAGTCTAGCTACAAGACAAAGCTATGAAAATCTGTTTGTGAGCCATCGAAGAAGCTTAGCACACTGACAATGCAGCTCATCATTTGCAACCACACCAAAAGTATCATTGTAGAAAGATATGAGCCACAGAATGTCGGTGTTTGAGCAAGCCAGGGGGTTGATATCAGGGGGGGCAGTGCCAACTAGAGGGACAGCAGAAAAACTGATCCTAATAAGAGGTTAATCAAAAAGGTTATGTGATACAATGCACATAAGTATAATCACTTTGAAGGTGCAACTCTCACCTCTTTGGGAGTGTGCTAGGATCCCACAATGGCTATAAGATGAAAACGACCCATTGGCAGAGGGCAGTCATGAAGGCTGATCTAATGCAGAATGAAGTGTTTTGTACACTGAGTTTCGTTCAGTGATGGAAGGATCAGAGGATCAGACAGTGGATACAAGGAGTGGAGAGGTGTATATACTTGGGGTTGTCAATTTAGATTATGGATGGGTTGCACTTCCAGGTGAATATGTGGGCCTCTGATGACTTTGGTCATTAATAATCACCTTGCATGGGCAAAATCACATCCAGGGGTCAGATTCCAAAAAACCAGGACAAAGTATTGACACTAGGACTAGCATGGCAAACACTTGTTGCTATGGTAAACTTACACCATGCAGTGGTATTACCTAGGAAGTTGTTCGGAAACTATAAGAAGTATCAAACTCTAATATCTCCCTAAGATCATTTAAATACTTGGAGTCTATTCTAAACATAATTTGGATTTTAAAACTGTTGGAATTTTTAAAACTTATTTGTACATCATGAAACAAAACATCTTTTAAGAGCTGAATAGATTATGAAACACTCTGGTGAATTAGAACTTTAAGAATTTTAAAAGGTATACTCCCTTAGATAGTACATTTCATACACATGTATGCCATTGACACCTTTAAATACATCTGTGTTACCTCGGAATGGGTGAGTTAACTAGAAGATATTTCTATTTGATTCAACATACTAAGAATACCTGGGCGGGTTTGCTTAATTAGGAAGGTTGTAAGATGAAAAATCTCCAATAGTATCTTACATATTGTACATGGAAAGAACTGCAGTTTAGTTTTTAAAAAATAGAGTACCAACAAAAGTATTAACAGATATCTAGAAACAGAAGGAAATCATATACAATGGATTCTATTGAACGACCTTTAATTGTTTAGCATGTAACATGGAGAACTATTTCCCAGAATTGCTTTTTAATAATAGAATTTCAGAAAAGATATCACTATTTAAAATAGAGTTTTATGGGAACGTCACTTTTATTAGTAAACATCTGATATTATAGTAATTGGTGAAAATATATATATATAAGAAGAAACAATAGAAAACGAAAACTATCAACAGCCGCCACACATCAACACCCCCCTCCATCTTCCACCTGCAGACACACTCTTGGAGCCATGGGTTGCAGCGGGTGAGGTTGGGAGTGGGGGGCGTCAACGGCTGCTGTAAATGCAAATGATGGTGGCCTTTGTAGGCAGATCTTTCGTGCGGGTTCAGGCGCCGGGTTGGGACCTCACCAGGTGCCCTCCCTTGGCCTGCTCCTAACACCCTCCCTAGGCAGATGCTTGCAAGTTTTTATTACATGTAGCTTCAACCAATTTTTTCTCAGCTTATAGAAAATAAGAGGGTGAAAGTATATGACAATTTTATTGTTGGGATATAAATAATTCTACTTTTGTACCTCCCAAGCAGCTGCTCTGCTGATGAGAACACCTCTTCTTATTTTTACACCAACTTTTAATATTAGTCTTCTATTAAGCATATGACATGAAAATGTTTGTGTTGCTTTGTGTGTGTTTTACTGTGCTTTTCTCCCATGTGACATTGTGAGACATTGGTTACTCATCATTTCATTGGCTATTGTTTGAGATGACTGTTACTAAGTCTTTGTGTGATTGGGTGTACGTATATTTTCCTCTGTTTTGGTGCCATGTGATGTTGTCCATCAAAGGTTATTGGCTGACAACAGACACAGTTGTTACTATGCATTCCTGTCATTGGACACCGGCTCACCCTCTGCTTTGTGTCTGTGTTGCACAGTTTGCTTGTGAAGACTTTTCCTCTGTGTGCACAGCCCACTAGTGTGGTCTCCTTCAGGGAGGGGCTGTTCATCAATGAACAGTCAACTCTCGCCTCCATTGTTTTACTCATGTGTTTTTTTGGGGGTCATTCTGATATCCTTCCTTTCTTCCCCTGCTTTCATGTGATTACCTTTGCTCTGCCTGTAAATGTGATTATGGGACGAAGTGGTGGGTAGAAGTGGGAACGACCACTAAAAAAACCCTGGGGTGCAGAAAAGGGATACAGCTGATTCCCCAGAAAGGCAAAAGTCAGGCAAGGCATGAACAATGGGCGCACATGATGGAAAATAAGGTCAACCATTGGCCC
Source organism: Gautieria morchelliformis (assembly GCA_015179125.1). Classification (NCBI taxonomy): domain Eukaryota; kingdom Fungi; phylum Basidiomycota; class Agaricomycetes; order Gomphales; family Gomphaceae; genus Gautieria; species Gautieria morchelliformis. Next base: position 183,875 of record WHVA01000168.1, on the reverse strand, counting down.
TTTACCCGTTTTTCTTCTCACCGCTGTAGTTCTGTTTAAAAGACAGGATCCCATACTTATTGCTGCTGTGTTTTCACTGCTCAATGAGGGAAGGAACTGAATGGTCATGTGTGGTTCCAAATGTTTGGGACAGCATCATGATTATTGATACAAAAGCTAGGTATGTAACGTATCTGGTTGAGCTGTAATATTATCCCCATAGATCCCATGCAAATCTCTACTGCGTATGAGGTGTTCTCTTTGTCCTTGTCCTGCACTAACTCATTCCATCTACCTCGTTGCTGTTTACTTGTACACTATATCATTATAACTATTCATATTAATACTCCCTCTCATATATACTACAAATATCTATCCAAGTACTATTACTTCATATTGTACTCTAACACTCTCTCATTATAACTATTTATGCTAATACTCCTACTCATAGCTGTTAGAAGTATCTATCCAAGTATCTATTACTCTATCTTGTATTCTAAAACTCTCTCATATGTACAAGATGTTTAAATATATACAAAATCTTCGATAACATCTATTATTCTCCTTATAAATACTACTATATATTCCTCTATGTTGTTATTGTATGATAAGACAAACCTGCCACCCTGGAACTAACCAAGATTTGGTCTACACAGGCTATAAAAAATGCCATGGTATGAAGTTTCAAGGGATCGTTGTGCTGAATGGGCTGATCGCGCACCTCGCTGGCCCTTTCCGGGCCCCCCAGAATGACAGTGGGGTTCTTAAAGAGAGTGGACTACTCGACAAGATCAAGAGCCTGGCGATCCAGCCAGGGTCCACCCCCGACGATCCCCCAGAGCACCGTTTCTTTCAGGTGTATGGGGACTCAGCCTATTTGGTCAGCCCCTACCTCCTGAGTCCATTCAGTGGTGGGGACACCTTGACACGGGAAGAGCGTGCGTGGAATACGGCAATGGGAGGTGTACGTATCTCAGTGAACACAGTTTTGGACTCGTCTTGCAAGATTGGCCCTATCTCCACTGCTACTGGAAGCACAAGATCCTTGGCAATCCATGTGGCTTGCTATATCGAGTGGCAGTCCTACTCACCAATGCGCGGGCCTGTCTTGTGCCCAATCAAATGTCTGAACGATACGGATGTCCCCCGCCACCGATCGAGGTGTATTTCCATGGAGGTGACTTCTGATGGATGGACAGGGCACGTTCTGGCGCATAGAGAAGGCGCGTTCTGACGCATAGAGAAGGGGGTTCTGATGTGTGGAGAAGGCGCGTTCTGACGCATCAGAACGTTTGATATACTTGAATTGTGTGGAACAAGATGAAAAACAGTTAAAAACAATTTATTATGTGCCAAAAAAAATTTTTTTAAAAAACAATTTACTCTGTGCCAAAAAAACAATTAAAAAGAATTTATTCTGTGCCCAAAAAAACAATTAAAAAGAATTTATTCTGTGCCAAAAAAAAACATGCAATTCATTCTGTGCCCAAAAAACAAACCCCTGAGTTTACTTAAGTAACCCCTCCCTGAGGATATCCAGGAGCGCAGTGGCCGTCCTTTCCTGGATGGCCAGAGCCCTGTCCTGCCGTTCCAGAAGGCTTGCATGGAAGGTTTCCATCGCCTTCTCCCTCCGCTCCTCCCGCTCCTCACTTTTCTCAAGTGACCTGGCCACCCTTGCCGTTTCACGCGCTCCATGGACGTGACTCACGCTGGTGAGTCACATCCTCTTGTTGCTCCCGGTGCTGGAAACACCAGGCCCATTGTCCTCATCCACCTGATTTTCCTTGCCGCTATCATCAGCTCAGGATGATCGCGTGCGCTTCGCCTTCCCATGACCCTCATCATATTCACGCGCATTGATTCCCTGGCTGTACGTGACACATTCTGTGCCTGCATGATACGTGTAATTAGCGTGTAACATAGAAACAGAAAAAGAAAAAAAAATGTTACCTCCTTAGTGTGCTCTTTCAGTTCCTCGAGCGTATCCTTGGCCTGGATCTTCAAGTGCTGAACAGCGTCCAGTTTGCCACACAGTCCTGCAAAGGTGACTGGGTCTTGCTCCAGCACTCTCCCCAGTGTTAACCATGCGGAATTTTTTTTCCCCCCCTATACAGATCAGCAGCGTCGACAGTGAGACTTGGTAAACACGTACCTCTACCCATGTAAGCATAGAGGACACCTTGTTCTTCAAGGTGTCCACCTCCCAGTTCTGGCAGAACCCCTTCTCTTGCACCAGTGTTGCAACTTCTCCACTTCTCACCAATCTTCATGCACGGCGCCATGTACGGGTTGACAGCCAACACGGTGGCTAAGAGGTGGTCGAGATCATGCGTGGTGAACTCTTCACGCGTCTTGCATGCCTTTGGCACCAGGGTTGGTTCATCACTGGAGGGAGGGGTGGAGGGGTGAGCCGAGGTGGGGGTGCTAGATGGCCACGATTGGTTGGTGGTATCCTTGAGAAGCACGGGATCTATCACAGCGTCAGCAAGGAGACCATAGAATGATGAGGGAGGGATAGGGTCCATTATGTTGCGTAGTCCTGCAATGAGCGCGTGTGGTGGGCACAAGTGGACGCGTTATTCCTATAGTAGAAAGCAGCACGTGTGGCGCTTGTGGGCATTGCTTATGTCAGGTTTTAGGTCATCAATTTGTCAGTGGCATGCAAGCGGCGCAGCCGCGAGCCCCTGGCCCTATCACCAGTTTATGCCGGTCTGCCGGCTCCAGGGCTCTCTCTTTAGGTCAGCGGCAAGTGGTGCAGCCGCGAGCATGAATTGCTGCACAGCGGTCACATGACCGATTTGCAACCATCACGCGCATACGCAAGCGTGGTCCATGCATGACACACGTGGGCGGTATATAAAGCCAGAACGGTAAGGATGGAACGCCAGGAATCTGCTCCACTGGCAATTCCTCTCTCTGCTGTCTGCGCTGTCTGCTGTCTGCTCTCTGCTCTGTCTGCTGTTGGCTCTGTCTGCTGTCTCCTCCTTTAGATGGCTGGCTGTCTATTGGTTTGGCAGGCTGGCTATCTATTGGCTTGGCTGGCTTTCTATTGTAAATATCTCTTTTTTAATGTATTTTATTTTATTTGTGTTTGTCATTTTATTGGTTCCTTTTTTGTTTTATCATATTGTATTGTCACATATGTGCTTTATATTTTTTTGATTTTTTTCGAAAATAGATTTAAATGAAATCCCAAGGCTGCTGAAAAAAATGTATTTTAATATCTATATTTTTCAGGTTTTTTTTGCAAATACACATCAATAAGTTTCCTCTAAAATTAATGACAATAGGTTCTGCTTTTAAATGTGGTTTGTTTTATTGTTTTATTTACTGTAAAGCTGCTTACCAGGCACTCCTCTCTGGCTATACTGTGGCTGGCTTACTATGGCTTTGGCTGGCTCTGGGTTTCTCTGTCAGTCTCTGGGCTTCTCTGGCTTTGGCTGGGCATTAATAACAGCTTCTGCTTCAATGTACTGTACTTTTGGACATTTTTTCGCAAATAGATATCAATAAATTATCCTGACTTTGTGAAACAGCTCCAGCTTAAATGTACAGTGCATTTTTGACATTTTTCAAAAAATAGATAATCCTAACTTTGCTAAAATTAATAACAGCTTCAGCTTACATGTACTGGACATTTTCTTGACATTTTTTCGAAAAATAGATAATCCTGACTTTGCTAAAATTAATGACAGCAGCTGCTTAAATATGGTTTCCTTGACTATTTTATTTATGTCTGTATATGTCACAAAATAGATATTGATACATGTCCCTGAGTTTGCTAAAAGTTAATAAGTAGTATCAGCCTCTGCTTGCTTCACTTTGAGGCCCTTGGGGATATGCTACACATGCCATTGGGACATGCTACGCATGCTATACTTGAGGGGCATGCTACACACACTACGCATGGGGACACACATGTTATGCGTGGAGACATGCATGTTATGCGTGGGGACACGCATGCTATGCTTGGGGACACGCACGCTATGCTTGGGGACACGCACGCTATGCGTGGAGACACGCATGTTATGCGTGGGGACACACACGCTATGCTTGGGGGACACAGTACAAACAAGGGACACACTACAGGGGAAAACACTACAAACAAGGGACATTCTACACATGCTATACTTGGGGGACACACTACAAACAAAGGACATGCTATGCACACTATACTTGGGGGACATGTTATGCATTGGGGACACACTTTGCACACTATACTTGAGGGAGATGCTACACACACTACATCTAGGGACATACTACACATGTGGACATGCTATGCATGGGGGACACACATGCTATAATTTAGGGACACGCTACGTTTGGGGACATGCTACAAACCAGGGACATGCTATGCATGTGGGACACGCTACGCACACTGTACTTGGGGACATGCTACATGTGGGGACACACTACATGTGAAGACACACTATGCATGGAGGACATGCTATGCACACTATACTTGGGCACATGCAGACATGTGTAGAGACATTACCTATCTTGATGTGTTACTTATAGCTACTTTCAATTGCAATGAGATGTGTTTTACTTATCCCAAGTTTGATTTACCCAATGTGTTTGACCTTGCTGATGCATTTGACCTTACTGATGCATTTGACCTACACCCCCATGCGAAGCATGGGTATCCACCTAGAGGTAAGGGTTCAAGAATTGAGTTAAGTTGGATATCAGAAATCAAGTTGGAAGGCAGAGGTCAGAGAGACAGAGGCCTTGCAAGTACTCGCTGTGCTAAGAACAGGAAACAGTGCAAAGGGAGTCACATATCAAAGTGAATTATCTAATTGCAGAACAGAGGCATACATGACTGGGTTTTATACAAAGTGCTGAGACAACATGTCGGAAGGTAGAGGTAAGCAATTCTGGTGCGAGCAAAAGTAACTAGGATAAATGGAGTAAGTAACTAAGATGGAACAAGAGGAACTACAAGGGGGTGCTGGGTAGAACTAAGAACAATAGGCAAAAGAACAAGGGGCATGTAGGTCTAATTGATAGTGGAACAAATGGAACTCCTGATGCTCCAGACTTGCTATGCTAAGGGTTAAGTAGGGAAGGCTGGTGAATAGAGTCAAAAGGGGAAGTATGTGAATAGTAAAGAACAAGGGGATCAAAGGGTCAAAGTGCAGATGTTGTGGAATAGAGTCGGAGGAGGTGCAGAGGTACTGGAGTTGGTCGAGCAGCATGGTCATAACATTACCTACCTTGATGTGTTACTTAGAGCTACTTTGACTCAATAAGATGTTTTTTACTTATCTGAATGAAATTTTCTTATCCGAACGTGTTTGAATTATCCCAAGTTTGATTTACCCAAGGCATTTGACCTTGCTGATGCATTTGACCTTACCGAGGCATTTGACCTACACCCCCGCGCAAAGCGCAGGTATCCACCTAGTCTATCTAAGAGTTAAACGCGCTCAGTGGGTTGTGGGCGTCGAGGCTGACTAATAATATTACAAATAATATTACGTAATAATTAGGTCAGCGGAGCAAGCGGCGCAGCCGCGAGCCCTGGGCCCAGGCCCAGCGCAGACCTTGCCGGTACAGCGCTGGGTGACCTGGCAGACGCTGCGCAGCCGGTCCCCTCTGCCCTCCTTCTACCATCATCCCATCCCATCCCATCCCTCCCACCACCTGCATCTCTTCTATTAACTTCCTATCTAGGTTCTTTCTGGTGAGTTTGATGCTACTGAAACTGCCTTTTTTTATGTTTGTTATTTATAATTTCGCTTTTTTGGCCTTTTTTAGGGACTTTTCAAGTGACATTTGTCCTGTCACTGCTGCACCTGCTACCTGGCTGTTTCTGGTGAGTGTTATGGTATTGTATCTGCCTTTTCTTGATGCTTATTATGTTCTTTTTTGCTATAATTTCGCTTTTTTGGCTTTTTTTAGGCACTGCTCAAGTGATATTTGTCCTGTCACTGCTGCAGCTGCTATCTGGCTGTTTCTGGTGAGTGCTATGCTATTGTACCTGCCTTTTCTTGATGCTTATTATGTTCTTTTTTGCTATAATTTCGCTTTTTTGGCTTTTTTTAGGCACTGCTCAAGTGATATTTGTCCTGTCACTGCTGCACCTGCTATCTGGCTGTTTCTGGTGAGTGCTATGCTATTGTACCTGCCTTTTCTTGAGGCTTATTATCTTCTTATTTGCCATAATTTCGCTTTTTTGGCTTTTTTAGGCACTTTTCAAGTGACATTCTTTCTGTCACTGCTGCACTTGCTACCTGGCTGTTTCTGGTGAGTGTTATGGCATTGTACCTGCCTTTTCTTGATGCTTATTATCTTCTTATTTGCCATAATTTCGCTTTTTTGGCTTTTTTTAGGCACTTTTCAAGTGACATTTGTCCTGTCACTGCTGCACCTGCTACCTGGCTGTTTCTGGTGAGTGTTATGGTATTGTATCTGCCTTTTCTTGATGCTTATTATGTTGTTATTTGCTATAACTTTGCTTTTTTGGCATTTTGTAGGCACTTTTCAAGTGCATTTGTCCTGTCACTACTGCATACCCTACCTGGGTATTATCCCCTTTCTGGTAAGTTTTTGTAACTGTATCTGCTGTTTGCAGTATTTATATTAGGATCAGTGGCTTTGCAATCCGTCTGAGATACCCGCACAGCCTGTTTTCCCTGAGTTTGCCTTATTCTGCTTGCGATGTAAGTCTGATATTGATATCTTTATTCTCTCTCTACTCTTATGCCTGCATTTCTCAGGGATCCATCTACCCCAGAGAGCATCCGTCGGCAGGTGCGTCAAAGTGCGAGGGAGGGGCAGGAGGTAATGACACCACCCAGTCATCGGAGAGCGCGTCGGAGAGCGCATATTGGAGCTCAGAACCAGCCACCCCCTCCACCACCGCCTTTTGCCATCCCTCACCCTCCTTCTAGAAGCAGTGCAGCCGATCCTTTTCAACAACCTGTGGCAGGGCCATCACGTCCACCAATGCCTGCGGGGCCATCACTTGCTCCTGATCCCAGTCCTACAGAGCAGGTGGCAGCCCTTCGTGCTCAATTAGCAGTTATCACACCATGGCAGCCCCTGAGAGGACATAGGCCAGACCCTGTACAGCCAGCTCCATTGCACCCTCCTACGCTTGCGGGGCCATCATATCCACCTGATCCCAGTCCTGGAGAGCAGGTGGCAGCCCTTCGTGCACAGTTAGCAGCTATCCCACGATTACAGCCCCTCAGAAGAAATAGGCCTGACGCTGGACAGCCAGCTCCTGTAGCAGGTTCTGCAGCAATTGCTCAGTTGCGTGCTCAGGCGGCTGGAATTGGACAACCTGTAGTAGGCTCTACAGCGGTGGCAGATTTGCATGCTCATGCTGCTGGGTTACAGCCTATCCCAGCACAGCCCTTGGGAAGACACAGGCAGGCACCTTTACAACCAGCTCCTAGACCTCCTGTAGTAGGTTCTGCAGCAATTGCTCAGTTGCGTGCTCAGGCGGCTGGAATTGGACATTTGGCAGTAGGCTCTACAGCGGTGGCAGATTTGCATGCTCACACTGCTGGTATACAGCCTATCCCAGCACAGCCCTTGGGAAGACCCAGGCAGGCACCTTTACAACCAGCTCCTAGACCTCCTGTAGTAGGTTCTGCAGCGGTCGCAGCATTGCGGGCTCAGGCTAATGCAGTAAGACCAATGCCTCGGCTACTCCCTGCACTTCTGCGGCCTCTTCAGCGACTGCCTGCACCTCCTCAGCCTCCTCAGCCTCCTCAGCCACTCCCTGCACCTCCACAGCCTCTTCAGCCACTCCCTGTACCTCAGCAGCGTCCTCAGCGACCTCCTCCTCCTGTTCCACTTGGTCGCTCTAGAATAATTGAGGCAGATGTGCAGCATCATGATCTGGGTCCCATGGTTATTCCCTGCCCTGACTGTGGAGCATTACACTGGATGGCAGAACGCCTGCAGAGATCCTCAAATCGGCGGCCCAGATTTGGTGATTGCTGTATGGAAGGAAAGGTGCAGCTTCCAGAGCTGCCAGTGCTCCCTCAGCCATTGAGACGGCTCTTAGAGGGCCAGGACCCTGAGGCCAAACAGTTTCGCAAGAACATCAGGCAGTACAATGCTGCATTTGCATTCACTTCCTTGGGAGCCGACTTTGATCTAGATTTGCTTCGGGAGGGTCGTGGTCCATATGTCCTCAAGCTGCAGGGCGAACTGTATCATATTCATGGCTCTCTCATCCCTAACCCTGGGAGGCGGATACAGTATGCCCAACTTTATATATATGATCCAGCATTGGCTTTGGCACAGAGGAACACGCGTAACCCAGGTCTGTCTCCAACTATCATGGGAGACTTGCAGGAAATGCTCCTCTTATGCAATCCTCATGTTCCCATATATAGACAAGCGGCTGAGAGGCTCAGAGCTCAGGGACAGAATGGTGAGATCCGGGCTAGGCTCACATACAGGGAACACAGGGATCCTAGGAGGTATAATATCCCTACTGCGGATGAGATTGCGGTGGTTCTTCCTGGAGATGGCATCAACCCTGAACCTAGGGATGTTATTGTCCAGATCAAAGGTGGACGCTTTCGAAGGGTATCCGATATGAATCCAAACTATGCCTCTCTTCACTATGTCTTGCTCTTTCCCAGGGGAGAGTTGGGGTGGCAACCTGGTATTCGCTATCGCCAATTACCAGACGGGCGTGAGCGAAGTGGGCGTGTCACCCAAATTCAGTTCCATTCCTATCGTCTCTTCCAGAGAACAGAAGAACCTACAACACTCCTGCGCGCTGGCAAATTATTCCAGCAGTACATTGTAGACTCTTGGGCCGCTGCAGAGCAAAGCAGGCTGTGGTGGATCAGGACAAATCAACACACTCTCTGTGCTGAGATGTATAACCAGATGATGGATGCCTTTCATCGCAATGACAATGACAGAGATCCAAACAACTTGGGCATAAGATCCATTCTGCCTGCCACATTTCAGGGGGGGACACGGGACATGCAGGAAAACCTGCAGAACTCTCTGGCCATTTCAAGGAAGTATGGTGTGGCAGATCTCTTTATTACCATGACTGCCAATCCCAACTGGCAGGAGGTATTGGATGCATTGTTGCCCGGACAAACTCCTCAGAACAGGCCTGACCTGGTGTCGCGGGTGTTCCAGCTCAAAAAGAAATACCTCATTGACTTGATCGTCAAGGAAAAGATTTTTGGGGAAACCGTCACTCGCGTCCACACCATTGAATTCCAGAAAAGGGGACTCCCACACATGCATATTCTTATCTGGTTTGAAAGAGATTCCAAGATCAGACATCCACATGAGGTGGATTCAATGATTTCGGCAGAGTTCCCTGATCCAGAGACTCATCCTGTCCTCTACCGGTTGGTCTGTGAGCTGATGACACATGGTCCCTGTGGAGAAATGAAACCAAACGCACCCTGCATGGAAAATGGCAAGTGCAAGAAAAACTTCCCAAAGCCATTCTGTGAGGAAACCAGTCTGAATGAGGATGGATATCCAAAATATCGTCGTCGCAATGATGGAAGGCTGCACAATGTCAGAGGTGACATGCTGGACAACAGATGGGTTGTGCCATACTCTGCTCTGCTCTTGCTCAAATTCTGGTGTCACATCAACCCTGAGCTCACCATCAATGTGAGGTGTATCAAGTATATCCACAAGTATCTCTACAAGGGCCATGATCGGACCACCATGGAGTTTGGTCGCACCCAGGATGAAATTAAGCAGTACCTGGACGCTCGCTATGTCAGTGCTCATGAGGCCTGTTGGAGGTTGCTGGAGCGGGAAATCCACACCCAGGTGCCTGCAGTCATGGCACTGCCAGTCCATGAAAAGGACCATCACACAATCATCTTTGATCCCAACCAGGATGTGGACAACATCCTGGAAAGGGCTGAGGCGAAAAAGACACCGCTCATGGCTTACTTTGAGGCCAATGATATCTACCCTGAAGCACGTGATCTGCTCTATGTGGAGTTTCCTGAGCATTTTACCTGGCAAGCACAGGAAAAGGTATGGACACCACGCCAAAGAAGTTTTAGCATCGGTCGCCTTCACTTTGCAAACCCTAAATCAGGAGAGAGATTTTTTGTGCGCACTCTCCTCACAGTGGTCAAGGGGGCTAGATCCTTTGAGGAGCTTAGGTCGGTGGATGGCATACAATATGCTACTTACAAGGAGGCCTGTCGTGCAAGGGGACTTCTGGATGATGATCAGGAGTTGAGGTTGTGTCTCCAGGAAGCCAGTGGCATGAAAACAGGTGCTCAGCTCAGACATCTCTTTGCCACCATCCTTGGCCATTGCAATCCATCGGGCCCCGGCAGATTATGGGATGGCTTCAGGGAGCACATATGTGATGATCTCAGACATCAGCTCCAAATCAGACATGGTATGCAGAATCCACAGGACGATCAGGTTTATGATTTTGGCCTCTTTCTCTTGGAAAAAATCCTCCAGCAGGGTGGAATGTCCTTGAGCAGCTTTGATGATATGCCTCAGGTGGCAGGCGAGTGGGAGGCCCTCATTGGAAACAGGTTCATAGCTGAGCAGAGGGACTATGACCCTGTTGCAGAGAGGGACATAGCTGATGAGGAGGTTCCCAGGCTGAATGAGGGGCAAAGGTCTGCGCATGATCAGATATTATGGTCGGCACTGACCAGAGATGCTCATGGGAAACCTGATGGACAAATGTTTTTTGTCACTGGCTCAGGTGGTGCTGGGAAATCATTCACATGGAACACTCTAATCCACTCCTGTAGAGCGGAGAGCCTCATTGTGATTGCAGTAGCCTCATCTGCAATGGCTGCCATTATCCTGACTAAGGGTACAACCTCTCATAGCATGCTTGGAATTCCCATTCCTGTCCATGAGCGCTCTCTCTCCTTCATCACAAAGAACTCTGACAAGGCTGACATGCTGAGACAGGCCAGTCTCCTCATCTGGGATGAGGCTGCAATGCAGCATCGCCATGCCATAGAGGCCATTGACAGGACACTGAGGGATTTCCTTGACCAGCCTGACAGACCCTTTGGTGGCATCACAGTCGCCTTTGGAGGTGACTTTCAGCAGACTCTCCCAATTGTCCCTAAAGGCTCCAAGGAGGATATCGTGGGAGCTACCCTTCAGAAGTCATATCTGTGGCCAAAGATCAGGGTCCTCCATCGCACAGAGAACATGCGGGTGAGAAATGACCCTGACAGAGCCAGGTTTGCAGAATGGCTGCAGAATGTGGGCCAGGGAAAGGATCTCCCACTAGATCATACGTTCTCACTCCCTCCTCACATGGTTTGTGGCCCTGGAATTGAAGATCTGATCCAGGAAATATACCCTGGCATTGGCAATCAAGTCCCTGCCCAGGACAATTACTTTCTGGAGCGTGCCATCCTCTGTGCCAGAAACACTGAGGTCAATGAGATCAATTCCATGGTGTTTAGGGAGTTTCCAGGTGATGCTCAGGTCTTGCACTGCGCAAATTCCATTGAAGAATCCGACGATATAGATCGGTATCCTGTGGAGTATCTGAATTCCATAGAGATGGGCTGTCTTCCTCCTGCTCGCTTGGAAGTCAAGCCTGGAGTGCCTCTGATGCTGTTGCGCAATTTGGATCAGAAGCAAGGACTATGCAATGGGACAAGGTTGCGGTTGGTGAGGATACGCATTAGAGTGTTGGAGGTCAGGATCATCTCAGGTCCATGTGCAGGAAATATTGCTTTCATCCCCAGGATCATCATTAAGCCATCAGAGGGAGAGTTGCCATTTGTGCTGCAAAGGAGGCAGTTTCCAGTGCGTTTGGCATTTGCAATGACCATCAACAAGTCTCAGGGACAGTCTTTGGGTACGGTTGGGCTGGACCTGAGATATCCAGTGTTTGGACATGGTCAGTTGTATGTTGGTGTATCAAGAGGGACCAATTGGAACAGAGTCAAGGTCTTGCTTGAGGAGGGTTTGAACACAACCAACATAGTATATAAAGATGTATTACTTAGAGCTCCTTGATTTTTTAATATCCACTTCTCTTGATATGGTTTATGTGTTTGACTTCATTTTACTTGATGCAAATTGATTACTTTGGTTTTCCCCAATGTACTTGACCTTACTGATATGTTAGACTTACTGATGCATTTGACCTTACCGAGGCGCTTGACCTACACCCCCGCGCGAAGCGCGGGTACCCACCTAGTCTATAGTATAAAGTTGCTGGGAGGGTGGTTGTGGGTGTTTTACATAATAATGTTATCTAATTTGCTGAGTTTGAACGTGAGCAGCGCAGCCGCAAGCGACCGAGCAGTGTTCCTGGTCACATGACCTGTTTGCGTCCAATGCTATTGCGCGCGCACCCACCTTCCCTCAATCCTCCTGATGGCATTTCCTCTGGCTCAACTGCTGGCAACCTCTGGCTCTCCTGCCCACTGTCTCTGTGCCTGCTGGATCTGTCTGTCTGGTGCTGGATCTGTTCTGCTGCTGGATCTCTGTGTCTGCTACTTCCAGCTTCAACTTCACTGGTCTATCGGTGAGAGGGAGCTGTTGGGTTGGGGTGTGGTGAGGTTAGCTCACCGGCTGCGCGGAGTAGGGTTGCCGCTCAGGTGGGCGGGCTCTGCTCGGCGGCTGCTCTCTGTCTGGTTTGTGTCACATGCATTGCTGTATTAGGTATCTGCTGGTATAGTACACAGTGTTCGATATTAGGTGGGAGTCTGTGTGTTCCGCGGGGTTTTGTGCTCTACTGGATCGGTCGCTGGGGTTAGTCAGTGCAATTATTTGGGGTGGGACGGGCAGGATAGAACAAAAAGAGGGACTGTGCTATGGTGTTCGAAAAGCGAGTGACTACGGGGTTTGAGTGAACATGGTGGTGGTGGAAGAAAAAGGAACAAAGGGCAGGAAGGCGCTCGTGGCTCTGCTCAGCTGGACACTGGTGCCGGCGTATGCCGGCACCTAACTCATTCCAGCTTCAACTTCGCTGGTCTATCGGTGAGAGGGAGCTGTTTGGTTGGGGTGTGGTGAGGTTAGCTCACCGGCTGCATGGAGTAGGGTCGCCGCTCACCCATAGCTGTGCCGCCCGCTGTGCCCTGGCGACGCGCGCCCAACCCCGGCACTGCTATGCCTGTTCACTGCCCAACACATGCAAGTGCCTCGAGGCGATCTGCTCAAAGGCCCTGATGTATGCTTCGTATGCCAGCGATCTCCAACACCCCGCCAGCCTCACTATCTCCGGGCTGACCCCTTGGGCCAAGTAAAAGGACGTGCCACCAATCCTGAAGGAGTGGCCGAACACTGTCCCCCAGTTCCAGGCGTTGATGCACTCCAGGGCTCTTGCTTTAACCATCGGCCTGACTTCCCCTTCAGCGTCTCTCCAGGAGAATAGGGGGTCGTCTGGCGTGGCTGGTACCGTGACAGCTAGGTTCCACAGCACTTGTAGTGGGCACAGCTCGCCCTGCGCTACCATGAAGACCAATTGCGTCTCACCTGGGCGTGCCGTCTTAGCTGAGGGTAAGTCTAGCCGCGCATATGGCTTTCCGTCGTTGTCCCTCCTTAGTATTGCATCGCGCCTTTTCAGATGCTTGCCTCCGTTGAAGGTGCTGCGCGTGGCCACTGAAACTTCACCGAATCTCATCATCCCCCAGAACGCGCATGCTGCCATTGCTCAGACACAGGCGTCGAAGGGGGTGTCGAGGCTCAGAGTCACTTTCAGGGCTCTGAGCATTCTCGTTGTTACCGGCGGGCGCAGCGGTCCCTTGCGCGTCGCCGCGACCAGGTTCTCGAGCCCGCGCAGTGACCAGTTGACCCTCGTCATCTTGTCCTCTGTCAGCGGTGGGGGCCAGCCCTGGGCTATGTGCCAGGCTCTCACCGCTGCCAGGTATTTGCACGCTGTGGATACCGAGACTGGTTCCAGCGGGGTGCCTGCTGCGATTACTGGGTCGAGCGATTCTGGGTCAGAAACCACCCAGAGTGCAAAAGAGTGCATCAATTCGAAGGTTGCCGGCAGTCTATCCCTTTCTGGTATCGAGAATACGTCGCAAAAAATGTGGAACTTACGCAGCCCTGCTCCATAGCTGACTGCGTCACGCAGCGATGCCCTGGACGCTATGCCCTCTAGGTACTGCATGAACACATTGTCTATCGTAGACTGTGGGGGGGTGAGAACTCCTTTCCATTGGAAGAGGCGGTCCTCGGCCCTGCACTTCAGCCACAGTGGGGACGGCCAGAGTTGCAGCCTGGCCTCCCCGCTCCGTTGGGTGGATGGGGCTGTTACTGGGTGGGCACTGAGGAGTGCCACGGTGATAGTTGTGTCTTGAGGAAACCTGGGAGCTGCAGTTCGGAGTGGTCTTGCGCATGCAGGAAGGCCTCGGTGAACGTCGCTATGTCGCCCCGCGAGAGTGGGTCAGTGACATTCAATGCAGATGGAACGTAGCACGCAGTTAGCTGCAGGGCGTGCTCTGCGAGTATCTTGTACACATGTTTGAGCATGATGTTCGCCTCCCTGTTTCTTGCTCTTCCACTGTTTACCACTGCTACTATGCTTGTATTGTCTGACCTCACCAGGATTCGCCTGCCTCTTAGCCCTGCCGTGGCCCCGCTCCGTATCGCGAGCTCCAGCCCCAGCAGGACGGCGATTGCTTCTCCCCATGCTATGTCAAACTGTCGCTTGGGCCCGACTTCGGTTCCTGGTGCCCATTTCCATGCCCCCCATCAGGATCCTACCATGATCCCGACGCCATAGGAGGAGCTGGCGTCTCCCCACCAGTCAATGTCTGCCAGTTCCTGCATGGTGAGTGGTATTTGGTTGGGTGCAATTTTTATCATGTATTGCACCCACGTCAGGTCCGCTCGCACTGCTGGCGGTGGTGCGAGGCGCACCCTGCTGGACCTGAAACTTTGTGCGAATCGCACTAAGGATCGAAGAAAGGGGCGGATCAGTCTGAATATGCATGATGCGTGGATCAACTTTCCGTGCGCGCTGGCTGCCTCATGCTCTGAGGCTCTGCTGTCGTCTGCAAGCCACTTTTCCAATAGGCTCAGGATCGCACTGACTTTCTCTGCGGGCAGGGCTGCCATCCTCTCGATCAGGTCCCATATGAAACCAATGTATCTTTGGCTCGTCGCTAGGGCTTTCGTCTTCGGGCGGCTCCACAGCACTCCGGGCCACTCCGTTAGCTGAATGAAATCTTCCTTTATCCATGACTGGTGCGGCAGCCTGATGACAAGGAAATCATCGACCCACTTGCATATAGGCCCGAATCCAGCTGCCAGGTGGATGTCTACCAGCATGTCGGTGATCGCACCGAACACCCCGGCACTTGATGTCAGCCCGAACATCAGTGCTCGGTCGACGTATACTTTGTCCCTCCAGAATACGCAGAGCGCATTTTGCTGCTCTGGCTGGACTGGTGTTAGGTGATATGCCGATGATATGTCGAAGGCCACGGCTTCGCAGCTGTCTGGGAGCCCAGCAATCATGGCTGCCGTGCTGTCGAAGGTTCCCCACTCCGTCGGAAAGTCGTCAGAATTTATTCCTGCATTGATAGATGGGAACGTGGGATCGCCCCTGGGGAAGGACAGGTCTTGCACCATCCTCAGGTCCTCTGACTGCGGTTTGGGCACTAGCCCAAGCGGTGCTGACCTGAACGGTCCTATTCTTGCTTTGAGGTCTTGTGGATCGAACGCCTCGGAGTAGCGTCCAATCTTCTGTTCTGATATTATGTATTTGTCTATCATACCCGGGTTTAGAAGCGATGAGCTGTGATTCGTGAAATAAGTGTGTGTGTTGGGGCAGCTCGCGCACCCCAACGTCGAAGCCGTGTCAGAGACCATGTACAATATGGCGCCACTTGTCCGTTATGCCGTATTTACAGAGCAGTGACTCCACTCAACCAGGGTCTAGTGGAGTCACTACGCTCCTTGGCATGTGCCAGCCCCGTGCATGGGTTCTCCACACAGGGTGGATCCGTGTGCGTTGTTGCACACATCGCCGAAGGGGCATGTGGAGTTCCTGGCCCAATTGAAGCAGTACTGCTTGCCGTTGGGGGCAGCAAGCGTGTGTCTGCTCTTCGCGCCGCTGGCGATGGGTGTGACGGGCCTGCCATGGCTGGTTGTGGAGGCTCGGCAGTCGGCAGGGAGGTGCCCACCGGCCCCACATCGAAAGCAATGGGCCTTGGTTTTCTTCCTCGCTGGAGGAGGCGAGAACTCACGTGGAAAGGCTCTCTTGCTGGCTGGGGACGATGGTCGTGTCGCGGGCGGCCCTGCCACTGGCCTGGTTGCCAAGATTGTTAGCGCCATCACATCTAGTGTGCTCAGATCATGCGTTGGGTGCAGCGAAACCAGCTCGTGCTGCTGGATATTGTATTCCATCGTGATGTCCCAGCCGTGGGATCGTCCCAGATCCATGACTATCTTGTGGTGCGCAGCTATGGCGTGTGCTCTCGTCTTACGGTGGTGGAACTCGGTCCTCTCTTCGGCTGCCTTAGCCACTGCATACCACTCAACCGTCGATATGTTCCTTTCATTCCGGCGATCGAGCCCTTTGGCCGTGAGGCCTCCCTGTGCGTTGACTACGAAGTCCTCCTCGCCTCAGCTGGCTTTGATTCGCACCGACAGGGAGAGGGCCGTGTACGGTACGTAGCAGAACGCCTTGAAGGCTTCATCTGCTTTCGGTGGTATCGCTGGTGGGGGGAACGGTCAGCATGCGGTAACGTGCAGTGCGGTTAAAGGCAGGCAAGGAGCGAGAGGGGCGACGTGGGGTGTGAGTGGGGGGGGGGGAAGGCTGGTTACCCTTCATCGCAGAGCGCGCTGGCCCCCTCCCCGCTGGGTCTGCGGCGCTGCCTTTGGCCAGCTGCTTCGGTCGGCCTTTAGCCTTGACCAATTTCCGACTCGCGGCCTTTAGCTTGTGACCGAGGACACCTTTAGTCGCTGTTGGTCTGTGGTCCTAGCCGCCGTTCATGCACGGCCTTTAGCCGTCGTTTACGCGCTGCTTTGCTCGTTGATCACACGTGGCCTTTAGCCGGCAGCGACGGCGCACAGGCCTGTCGCTCGGTTTGGGGGGGGGCCTTCTTTCCATCCTCTTTGGCCGCTGCTCTTGCTCTCTCGATGGCCTCTTTGTCCACAAATAGGGTACCCTGCACTTCCGTCTGGGCTTCTGCCCACTCATGCTGCTGATCCGCTGCCGGCTGGGGTGAGTCCGGTTGCTGCTGTGGCTGCTGGCGGGGTTGCTGGGGCTGGTGGACGGGTCGCTGATGCTGCTTGCGGTGCGCAGTTGCTGCTATTTTGGCTCTGAGCTGCACTATCTCCTCTTCTTGCTCCCTTAGCCTGGTCGCCACTCTTTGGCTGGCGGGTGACGGGTTTTGTGGGGTGCGCATGTTCGCGCTCAGTTCTTCTCTGCCTTGAATTGCAGCAGTGGGTCTAGGTAGGGGTTGGTCTTGTCGCTGTCACGGCTGTTGGCGTCCGGGCGTAGCGCTAAGTGGTGCGTCCTGTTCGTTGCACTGTTCGCGGTGCATTTGTGATGGTGGGGGGGTGATATTCAGACCCAGGTGCTTGTGGGTCATCGTCCTACTCCGGTGCGTGTATAGAACAAAAAGAGGGACTGTGCTATGGTGTTCGAAAAGCGAGTGACTACGGGGTTTGAGTGAACGTGGTGGTGGTGGAAGAAAAAGGAACAAAGGGCAGGAAGGCGCTCGCGGCTCCGCTCAGCTGGACCCTGGTGCCGGCGTATGCCGGCACCTAACTCATGGATCTCTGTGTCTGCTGCTGGATCTTGGTGTCTGCTGCTGGCTCTCTCTGTGTCTGCTACTAGCTCTCTCTGTGTCTGGCTCTTTCTGTGTCTGTTATTGGGGCTCTCTGTCTCTCTACAGTCCCCTCAGATAGATATTGCTAATATTTTCGCTTTTTTATCCTCTTTTGACTTCTTTTCAGCCTAGGCTGCTCCTCTCATTGCCTCCCACCTTTCTGGATGGTAATTACTGGCTCTGGTGTGTTTTTTCCTATCATATCTATCATTTATTCCTATAATTTTCGCTTTTTTATCCTCTTTTTGTCTTCTTTTCAGCCCCCTCTCTCAATGCCTCCCACCTTGCCTGTCTGATATTGCTGCATCTGGTGTGTGTCTTGCTATCATGGTTTGATATTTATTAGAATCAGCTTCTCTCCATGGTAAATATTGCTATTTCTTGCTATAATTTTCGCTTTTTTAATCTCTTTTTGACTTCTTTTCAGCTTAGGTTGCTCCCCTGATTGCCTCCACCTTTCTTGGTCATCACTCCTGCCTCCTGTATGTTCTTTTCTTATCATATCTGTCATTTTTTCCACTAATTTTTGCTTTTTTATCCTCTTTTTGCCATCTTTTCAGCCCAGGTTCCTCCTCTCAGTGCTTCCCACCTTTCCTGTCTGCCATTGCTGCATCTGGTGTGTGTCTTGCTATCATATTTGTTTTGTTTTGACATTTATTAGAATCAGCTTCTCTTCATGGTAAATATTGCTATTTCTTGCTATAATTTTCGCTTTTTGAATCTCTGTTTGACTCCTTTTCAGCCTATGTTGCTCCTCTCATTGCCTCCCACCTTTCTTGATGGTCATTACTGGCTCTGGTGTGTTTTTTCCTATCATATCTATCATTTCTTCCAATAATTTTCGCTTTTTTATTCTCTTTTGACCTTCTTTGCAGCCCAGGTTCCTCTCAGTGCCTCCCACCCTGCCTGTCTGCCATTGCTGCATCTGGTGTGTGTCTTCCTATCATATTTATGTTGTTTTGATATTTATTAGGATCAGCTTCTATCTGTGGTGTTTCTTCCTGTAATTTTCGCTTTTTTGACCTCTTTTTGACTTCTTTTCAGCCCAGGTTGCTCCTCTCATTGCCTCCCACCTTTCCTGCTCATCACTGCTGTGTTTTTTTCTGTCATTTCTTGCAATAATTCTCGTTTTTTATCCCTTTTTGTACTTTATTTTATATGTATATACATATATCCTGTATAGTTTAAAAAATAGATATCAATAGATTTCTCTGAATTGGCTAAAAATTAATGACAACAGCCCTGCCTGCAAATATGAGTCTATTTCTCTGTTATCCATTGTACAACCTTCTGACATGTATTTATTTCACTTGCCCCTACAATAATTTCTTTCACTTTTACACTCTTGCAGATACACTATAAACCAGTGACATGCTACAAACAAGGGAAATGCTACTTGGGGACATGCTATGTATGGGGGGCACACTATGCATCGGGGGCACGCTATGCATGTGGGACACCCTACACATGGGGGATATGCTACGCATGGGGACATGCTACGTACACTATACTTGGGGTTCATGCTACACTCAGGGAACACATGCCATACATGGGGACATGCTACACATGATTGGCACACAGACACGGGAGAAATGTGTGGAGACATTACCTATCCAGATGTGTTACTTAGAGCTACATTCAATCGTGACAAGATGTGTTTTACCCAAGTTTCTTTACCCAATGTATTTGACCTAACCCCTGGGCAAAGCATGGGCATCATCCACCTTGGCAGTGGTCCCAGCGCATCCAGGCTTATCCCACAGGTCCCTGGTGGTCTCAGGTCATCCAGGCTCACCCCACAGGTCCCCGGCGGTCCTAGGGCTGCACACCATGCTGTACAACCACAGCTGTACAGTGCCATATTACGGCCACAGCACCCGTACCGTCACGTGTCTGTGTGTGCTGCCAACGGTATGGTATACGGTATGGTTTGACGGCGTATGATACCATACAAATACGGCCGTGTACGGTATGTATACGGCATGCATCAGTAAACACCGAAAACCTGTTAGCTGAGCCCAAAAAGGCATCGCCTGATGGGCGCTACTGCTGGCACATACACCGGGGCTGCCTAAATAGTCTGCATAGGCTGACATAAAGTGTAGCTACCTGTGTAGGTCGCATAGGCCCAACATACCAATGCCATGCAATGTCATATCTACATGGATCGGTCACTAACTGACCCTCCAATAGCTTGACTGTATAACTATTGCCATCAACTGTAATACGGACGGTACGGTACCCATACTGTACTGTCAGAGGGGGTGAGGTGTTGATCATATGGATGGTATACAGTCTGCCATATCCGTCAACTTGCCATACATTATATGGCCGTAGCCGTAATACGGACAGTGTGCAGCCCTAGGCGGTCCCTACCCAGTGCTGTGCCACATCCAGGCATATCCTGATGTGCAGCACAGGAGCATGGTAGGAGTAGACTTGCAATAAGCAGTATTTCCCATGGGCAATTTTATGTTGCACTAATTGGAACAAGTCCATGTTCTTTAATATTGTATACAAAGAGGTATTGCTAAAGCCTGATTAAATATGTAGTTTCATTCCACCAAATAATTCTTTAATACTATTAACTACCCCTGTGCGATGTTAGCCTTAACTAACCCGGTGCGAAGCACGGGTCGATTGGCTAGTACTTAGTAAATTCACACGATAAATTCATAATTTGCATCGTCGCCGGAATCGGCCGAAGCTAATAATTCTTAATAATTCTTACCAACATACACTCTCTATTATTGCCCATTTACGTAAAAGGTACCTTCCAGTGTCGGAGTTTTCTAC
The DNA here is from genome assembly GCA_015179125.1 of Gautieria morchelliformis. Lineage (NCBI taxonomy): Eukaryota > Fungi > Basidiomycota > Agaricomycetes > Gomphales > Gomphaceae > Gautieria > Gautieria morchelliformis. The sequence goes on along the minus strand of WHVA01000168.1, from coordinate 163,341 downwards.
AGTGCCTTGCTCATCAAAAGCACTGGGGACAGAGAAATCGGGAGAAGTCCGACATCTTTTGGGGAGGTTACTTTGGCTGTGTTGAACTGAAGCCAGCCAAGCCAGCTCCAACTCGCAAGGGGTCTGTAGGCACCGCGACCTCCAGTTAGGGCACCGAATCAAATGAGATAATTGCTACGCCGGACTCACCCCAATAATTGACCGTTAGAGGAAACCCCCGAATGAGAAGCTTGTTGTCAAGGTCCCCTGATTGGTTCCTGGCCACGACATGGAGACCTTGGCATATATGAGGAATCAATGGTTAATCACTGTAAACGAGATACAAGCTATAAGGAACCAATATTCTTGTCAGGGCTCATAGATCTGCAATGAGATCTACTAGCTCTTATCGCCAATTAATTGCAATCCGACTGTAAGTGTTGCGTCACTAGTCACATCCATATTGATAAAAGCTTTGAACGACGGTGCTATTGCTCAGACACCACGTCATCCAATCCTGGTGGTCGAATTGGCTTGGGACACCAGTGGTAACGTTCACCAGAGGCCGGGCCTATAAAGCTCGGCAGCCTCGACATTGAAAATTGTAGCATCTGACTCGCACTCCCCTCCTGGGATTATCTAAATACACCTCCTCACAAGCTTCTAAAAATATGCGGAATGCAACATTATACGCTCTTTGTCTCGCATTTGTCACCTTTGGCGTTCATTTGGCTGAGTCCAGACCACTAATGCCAGGTGTGTATATATGTTATGTGTGCCACTGCCCGCCCGTCCACCTTTTCTCAGAGCGCGGTCTGAGCTCCCAGGTATGAAGAGAAGTAGTGGGGATGCCCCTGAAAATGCCCCACGTAAGATTGTGAGTAACTATTGCATACCGTATTGCTTGGTTGGCCAAATAATTTTCTAGATCATAGGCTGTAATGCCGTAGGCGGTCGCTCTTGCAATTAACACTTACACTGGTCCAAAAAAAAGAAAGAAAAAAAAAAAAAAGGAATCCATGGATAACATATGTCAGTAGCTTATTTCGTTCGTTACTAATTACGCCCATTGACTGAACGCCTGTTTTTGCAGACTATTTATTATTAGGCAGGATTCCTATGTATCATATGATGGTTGTATGTTCACGGACATGAGTGTCCCTCAAGCCTCGGCAAATTATGTTACTCGACGGGTGCATTCGTGATTGGTGAAACTGGCGCACAGAGATTGGGTTGTACTGAAAGAACCATCCAGCTATGGATGAGAATTTGGTTCCCGAGTGATGTAATACTGACACCACCAATACCTTTTGCCGTCAAGTCTGATGGTGCAGAGGGACAAAATTTTACACTGGCACACATCGGACACTCCACATCAAAATAATTGTCAGGTGCTCCCGCTCCACTCGCCAAACAGCAGGCTAATGCTCTCCCCGTTGTGGGTCCTATGGATACTTTCTGCGATCGTGTTCCTTAATATCATCATCTTTGAATAAACGCGGTGAGCTAGGGGTTGAGCTCTCAGGGGAGTTGGTCCTCGAGGTTGAAAGCTCTCCGTTCGCGAACGTGCTATGTGAAAATGTGCTGGAAGTTGTCTCCAGAGCATCAGCATCAGACCGATGGAAGTAGGCACCACCATTTGGAATGGGAACATCGCCATTTATCGAAGGCTCTGTGCAGAACAGACGTTTTTGTGGAATGGTGTTAGTGACCTGAAAATAATGTGGGTAGAAGGGACCATGCAAATCCGTACTGAGCTCACAACAAGCCGTTCAATGGGTAACGATGCCAAAGCTGTAAAGTTGGTCTCCACAAAAAGACCTTCATACAGGTGTCAGAAGCGACACGAGTGATGCCATAACATCATTAGCATTTGGTACCATGAGAAATGAGAACGTGTATGAGGCCCACACCATTCTCCTTGAGCGAATGCGTTGCCAGCATGACGGTCTTACCAATAGGGCTGATCACAGTAGAGGATTTGGCTAGGATTTGATGAGGATTTGACGGAGGATTTCGATTTTTTTAGAACACCCGACAATGCCCCGAAATCGCGATTTAACTGTGATTAGCCCGATTTGAAACTGGATTTGAGTGGATTTGAGAACGCTGGTGCCGGACACGGCAGGATGCCGCTCTCGCAGGTCTGTCAGCGGAAGGTAGGTTCTGCGCTATAATGTATCTCTAAAAAATAACATATATGAAAGCATTAATTTACCTTTAGGTGTCCTCTTAAAATAACAAATAACATAGATCAAGAGAAACTCAAAATTATATAAAAATATAGAAGAGAAACACTGAAGAATAAAAAAAAGAGATGGAACTATGTATTTTTTAGAGTTTTTACTGAATTGACCAGATTCAAAGGCTTGCACAGATGTCATAACTGGTTGGCGGCATGGCCTTGGACCAGGCCACTAGATTGTAGGGGCGGTATGGAGTCACTTTAGCGAGTACTTCAGTTTCCGGGTTACTTTCTGCAGGCACAAAGGGAGATCCCAAGGGACTAGTTTAGGGCCCGCGACGGCGCCGGCCGAAATCCAAATCCAAATCCACGCACAAATCCCAAATCACCTCCTGGCTCCTGGAGGTGATTTGAGGATTTGGATGGATTTGCCCTCCAAATCCATTTCTCAAATCCCCATCAAATCCCCTCCAAATCTATTGGAAACTGTACTGTACTAGTAGTCAGCTCAGTCTCACTAGTGTGTGATAAGACTGAGGAAAAGCCGTGGAACTCCAACTCACGTCTCAAGGGCTCCACGTATGTGGGTGCTTGTGGACGTGGCAGGGTCATGCTTGTAACTCCAACACACCCCCTCAAGCAGTGACCGTGACGCGAGACGACCTCTGTAACCCAAGCTTAGGAACAAGGTGAGAGAACGCGGGACGCGGGAGCGGCTTAGTTAAAATATCAGCAGAGTTGTCTCTCGTAGGAACATGAGTAAAGTGGACTTCTCCGCGTGAGACGCGATCGCGGAGAAAGTGATGCGCAACGTCAATGTGCTTGGAGCGGGCATGGAAGGTTGGATCTTTGGTAAGGATGATCGCGCCCAAGTTATCGCACTGGATATTGGTGGAGGACTTCTGCTCAAAACCGATGAGTTTGAGGAGGCTTCTCAGCCACAGAGCCTCTTTTGTAGCGTAGCTGCACGCCATGTACTCAGCTTCGACGCTAGACGTCGCAACGGTTGGCTGTTTCTTAGAGCTCCAAGAGATCGGGCCACTGCCCAATGAGTAGAGATAGCCGGCAATCGATTTCCAGTCATTACGATCAGAGGCCCAGTCAGAGTCAACGTAGCCTGCCAGGGAGATACCCCTCCCGCCCAGTATGAGGGACACGTCGCGAGTGGTATACAGGTATGTAACAACACGCTGGGCCTGCGTCCAATGTGCCGGACCAGGGTTGGCGTTAAACTGGCTCAAGTGGGAGACTGCAAAGGAAATGTCTGGACGGGTGCCCATTGCAGCGTACATCAAGGAGCCGATAGCGGTGAGATAAGGAATCTTTTTCATGGCACGCTTCTCTTTCTCGGTACAGGGGCACATGTCCTTGCTGAGAGGAACGGCATGGTCAAGAGGCGTGTATGTGGCGTACGCATGGTGGAGGTTCAGACGCCGGGTGATGGTCTCAATGTACGAGGATTGTGAGAGGGAGATGGTTCTGTTAGCACAGTCCCTAGTGATAGCAATGCCAAGGAGATGGTGAACATCGCCGAGGTCAACCAGATCGAAAATCGCGCCGATTTCAGACTTCAGATTGCTCATCTCACCCGCAGTGCTCGCCGTGACACATAGGTCATCCACATGGACAGCCATGATGGACGTACCGGCGGGGGTGGTACGTGTATACACACAGTGGTCGACAGCGATCCTCATGAAGCCACACTCCTCGACCAAGGCCTTGTTCAGCCTGGCGTTCCATAGCCTCGGAGACTGCACAAGCCCGTACAGAGTCTTTTTTAAGCAGCAAACCCAGGACTCTTTCCCTTTCTCGACACGGCCCTCTGGCTGCTCCATGTACACCTCATCCTCTAGCTCCCCATGTAAGAAGGCCGTTTTGATATCTAGCTGGTGGATATCCCAGTCTAGGGCAGCGCCTATATGCAGGATTGCGCGCACCGATTCCATGCGTGTAACAGGAGCGAACGTGTCAGTATAATCGATGCCAGCGCGTTGTGCAAAACCTTTGGCAACAACACGGGATTTGAAACGCCTCGGAGTCCCAGATTCATCTTTCTTCGTGAGGTACACCCACTTGGAAGGGATCACACGGCGACCGACAGGCACATCCGTGCGTGGGATGAGATCCCAGACCTGGTGTTTGGACAGAGACCCCATTTCCTCAGACATGCTGTGCTCCCATTGAGGGGCATCTGCTCGGGTCAGAATCTCATGGTAAGATTTTGGGTCCGAGTCACCACCCGTGCAGCACCACTCGCCATCCGAGTTAGCTACAAGGACACCGACGACGTCGTCGGGGACATCAACACCCCCTCGAGGGCTGGTGTGCATGACTTTCATTGCACAGTCCAACACCGACTCATACGAGAGGCCACGCATGGCAGCCCCAGCCGCGGAGACTTTAGGGACACGGGTGGAGCGTCGGGGGATGGCTGCAGGCGGATCAGGGTCGACGGGGGGCTCTGGGTGGACAGGCGTGTCAGGAGGTAAGCCAGCAGGAATCGTGTCAGCGACAGGTAAGTCCGCAGGAGAATCATCATTGCACCATGCATCCTCAACGGCAGGCAAGTCAGAGTCGTTCGCAACGACCCCTGGGTGAAGATTGCATGGGCGGCAGTCCTGGCTTTCAGCAAAAACAACATTCCTAGTTACATGGACCTTTCCAGTAAGACGCTCCAGACAGCGGTAGGCTTTCGAGGTTTCCGAGTAGCCGACTAACACACATTCTATAGAGCGGTTGTAAATCTTCGGGTTGTCCCCGGGGACATGGACCCAGGCACGGCAGCCCAGTTCTCGCAGGTGGGAGAGGTTGGGTCGTTTCCCGAACCACATCTCATAGGGGGTCCTCCCCTCGAGAGTACGAGTGTGAGTCCTGTTTTTTAGATAGGCGGCGGCTCTAACAGATTCAGCCCACAGGCTGGGTGGCAAGCCCGCATCGGACCTGATGGCTCGGGCCCGGTTCATGATGGTGTGATGGCAGCGTTCCGCCTTCCCATTCTCAGAGGATGTATAGGGGGCCGTGGTTTCATGACGTATGCCTTCTTGTTTGAGGTATGATTCAAACACGTCCGATGTGTATTCCCCCCCATTGTCGGTACGAAGAATAAGAACCCGTTCGTTGCTTTCCCTCTCGACGAGGGATAACCAATCCTTGAAAGCAGCGGCTGCATCGGATTTCTTCTTCAGCAGGAAGATCCAGGACATGCTCGTGTAATCATCGATAAAGTTAAGAACATATCTATCACCAGTTGAACTACCAACGACCTCGGGACCGGTGATGTCAGAGAAAACCTTCTCAAGCCGCCTCCGCGCCCTCACCCCCCTCTGACTTTGGGAATAGGTGTCTTTGTCTGTTTGCCAAGGACACAGTGTTCACAAAGGGGGGGGAGAGAGGATAAGTCGACAGGCACACCTAGAGCCATGCCAGACTTCGCCATCTCAATAATAGAGGCGTAGTTGAGATGTCCGAGGCGCCTGTGCCATGTCGCGAGATCAGGAGCGGCGCGAGCTATATTCACCCTGTCATGGAAGGGTGACGGGTTGCCAGAGATGTAATACAGGTCAGAGCCGACTTTCGTGCCTTGAGCAATGAGCTTCCCAGTAGGTCCTTTTATAGAGCAGCGGCCACCATGAAAGGTGATGTCAGAGCCTGTGTCGTCGAGGCGACCAACAGAAATGAGGCGGAGAGAAGCGTCAGGGACATAAAGAGTGTTCTCCAGAATAAGACGTCTGCCCTTGCCACAGCACAGACGGATCGTCCCAACGCCAGCTGCAGGAAGGTACTGGCCACCAACATGTCTGATCCGCCTAGTGGTAGGGAAGAAATCGGAGAAGTCGGAGCGGACAGGGGAAACATGGGTCGTACAGCCAGAGTCAGCGCACCAAGGAACGGATGCAGTAGAAGGAACGGATGCAGTAGCTAGATGGGCATGGTCGCAAGGTACAGGAGAGACATCGTGATCAACGGCTGTGCAAGAGTAGTAGCCATCATTGAGGCGAGATTCGGCAGCAAGGGATGCGTCAACATCGAAGGCCACATTGGCAGCGTCAGAATCGCTGCTACTAGAGTCGGTCGTAGCGTTCGCAGCATTGGCTCTCGCAGTCTTCTCCGTCTTCTTATGCTTCTTGTCAGACCTCTTCTTCTCGGCCTCTTTAAACCAGTCAGGCGCCTTGTCCTCAGCGCCACCCCCCTTCTTCCAGCATCGCTCGAAAGGGTGATTGCGGCCACAGTTGGTACACTTCACAGCAGAGCGGTGATCGGACCTAGCGGCGTTAACCTTATCAGTCGTGGAGTGCATCTTTTCGCGAGCAGCCAGGTGGATCGTCTCAATGATCTCATTCTTCGACGGCACGGACTTAGACTTCCCATTCGAGAATACCGCAAGGAGGTGCTTGCGAACCCAATCAAGGCTCGTCCCCTTAAGCGCATTCATAAGGACAAGGACAGTGTATTCATCCTGCATAGGAGCCCTGCCTTCATCGTAAATGCTGGAGACGGCATCCTCGATCTCAGCGACGGTGTGGGCAGTTTTAGACAGGTCAGCGAACTTAGCGCCGATAGTAAAGGTGAGAGCGTCAATTTTAGAGATCATACCGCCGTGATGGGTGTGAAGTTTGAGGAGGTTCCAGGCATCCTTGGCAGACATGGTAGGGAGTAAGAGGCGACGGAGCGTACCATCAACTTGCTTCCCAAGGGTGCCGATGATGCGCGAGTTGATAAGTCGCCACTCAGCAGACTTTTTCTGATCGGCCGGTTCATCGAGGGAGCCATCGATGTAGCCCATGAGGCCAGCTTCGAGGAACGAAAATTCCATTTCCCTGGACCACTTGAGCCAAGAGCCCTCAGTAAGCTTCTCCAAATCCTTCACCCTGACATGATATTCAAGTACCATCGTGGAGAGGTAGTATCGGAAACAGCTAAGATATCGGTGATGAAGATCCGCGCGCAGTAGTATGGTACTTAAAGCGTGGACGGATGGCCCATAACCTATTGGAAACTGTACTGTACTAGTAGTCAGCTCAGTCTCACTAGTGTGTGATAAGACTGAGGAAAAGCCGTGGAACTCCGACTCGCGTCTCAAGGGCTCCACGTATGTGGGTGCTTGTGGACGCGGCAGGGTCATGCTTGTAACTCCAACAAAATCCTCTACTGTGATCAGCCCTAATGTCGATCAAGTCGTCAACCAGTATGGCGACCTAAGCTCATGTCACGAGCGATTAGATCAGGGCTAACCTTGCCCCGGACATCGCCACAAGAAGCTCCATTTTCTCAGGCGCATCTGGTGTCCTCGAACGTCTCTTACGATGAATGAGAGCGAAATCTATGCCTAATTTATCCGCGATAGCAGTTGCTCCGGCTTGGGCATGAATACTAGCGGACTCATCCTTCTAAGAGCACGCACCGTTTGGCGCCCCCAGCATCTGGGCTCACTACGATTGCGTCTCTCCAACCTTCTATGTGGGTTTTAATATAACGGGTTCGGAATATAAATTATCATCAGGGATGTCGAAAAATCCCTGAATTTGGCCAGCATGCAGATCCATAATGATTACATGGTCGCACCCAGCGATACCGAGCATCTCTACTTTGATCCTTTTTGTCCCGGCGTGCGTATGGATAACAAGGGATGACAGCGGTGATTCGACGAGCTGAAGCGGTCTTGCATGCAGAAATAAGGATGAGGAGCTCCATAAGGTTGTCGTTGACGTCGCCGCAGCCAGACTGGATGACGATTCGTTGACGAACACGTCGGCGTCGCGGACCGACTGTGTGATTTTGAGCGCCGTTGGAGAACTGGTTGGCGTCAGAAGAATGCCTAACCTGGAGGCACCGATGGGACCGCGAGTCCATTTCGGTGTACTCGAACAGTGATAAGCTCACCGCTCGGCCATTTCCTCTGCGAGCGCAGGGTGACTGTTGCCTGAAAAGGGTCATCGGAAAATGTTTTGGGGGTGCACAAGGGAATGCTTACCAGCCAGCAAGAAACTTGATACTGTTACCGTGTATCATATTGTTGAGTTAGCCTTGCTATGGCTTCATTCCCTTGTTGAAGACAAGGGCTTCTAACCCTCTAAAATATATATGATGAAATAGGATGGTTCACTCATTTTTATCAAGGGGTTTCCTGTGGGGCCCGGTAGTTGTCAATTCATCCCCAAAGCATCAAGATTTCTCATCGGCTTGATAAACTGCAGTATCAGACACTGTCTGAATGCAATTGCCAATTGCATTGAGTGCGGCGTCTGGGTGACGCATTGCTTCCATTACGGTGTCCTAGTGATTTACATCTTGGGGGCAAGGAATCCGCCTGCTCTTATCTCAAGTGCTCAGCCGTAGGTCCAGAGCCTAGAGGGTATGACTTGGCATGAGAGATGATCACGTGGCCCGAATGACTTACTAACGGCGGCTTACTACCTCATACTTAGGAGGACACAACTTGACCATTCGTATCTACTTATTTCCATAGGAAATGCTGCCGACTTCACTGCTAGTTTCGCTTCTCTTTGCCATTTCCGCGACAACAACCCAAGTGCCACTTGTATATCAGCCAAGTCCGAGTCCATTGACGTTTCATCTTCGACATCTACACGTGGCCACGAATACGAGCCGTATTCTGTTCTCAGATGTTCCACAGGAGATGTCTTCACAGAACACCATCCATGGCACTCGAGACTCGTACACGCTTATGACGCGCATGACAAAGACTCATCGACCCTCTTCGTTCGCTTCGTTCGCACGGGCGCGCATGAAGCCGTTTCCTTGGGGTGATGAAGACGAACCTGAAGAGTTATCTTGGAGTGAAGACGATGTTCTCGGGCCAGACGTTACCAACAGGGAGTCATTATTGCATCTTGCTAAGATGACAAACAATGCCTACGCTTATCCCAACAATGGAGATGGACGCGAGTGGTATGATCTAGGGCACAATTGGAACATCGTATGTTTCTCCCTGTGTCATGTTCATCACCAGTAAGATGCTCCTTTTACTTCCAGAGCTTCCCATTTGGCTGGGAAGAAGACGAGGACGGCTTCCGCGGGCATGTTTTCACAACTGCCGACAACAGTACCGTAGTTATTTCTATCAAAGGAACATCGGCCGGATTATTTGGAGGTGGAGGGCCAACGGCGCGGAAAGATAAACTCAATGATAACTTATTGTTTTCTTGCTGTTGCGCGCGTGTTGATTTCACGTGGAAACCGGTGTGTGGTTGTTATGCTGGTGGATCGAAGTGCGATCAAGATTGTCTGGAGGCGAGCCTCATGGAGGATACACTCTTTTATCCCATTGGAACGGTGTGGTACTCTGTTCTTCTAATTATCGTACTCGCTGACTGTTCCCCCTAGAACTTATATAACAATGTATCATATATGTACCCTAATTCAACTATATGGCTTATTGGTTAGCTTGCCTGTGCTCGCATATAAACACAACTGATTTTTTGCCAGGACACTCTTTGGGGGGCGCGTTAGCCTCGCTTCTGGGTGTCACCTTTGGAGCGCCCGTCGTTACTTTCGAGGCACCTGGCGAGAAGATGGCGGCGGCCAGACTCCACTTGCCATCCCCGGTATGCAATTTTTATCGTAATTTACGGCTGGTTCATTGACATCATGACAGCCTTCTACACAGCATATTACTCATGTTTACCATACCGCCGACCCTATCCCCATGGGTACATGTAACGGTGTAATATCTACGTGCGCGATCGCAGGATACGCTATGGAGAGCCGGTCGGTTCTTTTTCCCATGTAACTTCCTTCGATACTGATGGTGGCCGCGGTATCACTAGTTGTCATATGGGCAAGTCCATCATCTACGACACAGTGACTAAGTGGGAGTGGAACGTCGATGTACGGACTCATCCGATCAAGGTCATCGTCGATAAATTACTTGCGAAGGACTGGAACGACCCTCATAACAACGGAAGTGTGGCCAAAGAGCCAGCCGTGCCTGAAGCTAAACCTGAAGACGACTGCGTGGTAAGTACTCTCAGCATTATGTTTTGTGTAATTTTCAAGCTCAGGTGTCTTTCGAAACTTGACAGGAGTGTTACAGTTGGGAGTATGGCCAGTTCCTTGAGCCAGGCGAGTGGTGACAATGGCTATCGGCAGAGCCTGTTGTCTGAGACTAGTGGCAAGTGTGATTGTGATCATTAGAAAGGTGTCAGGGATTATATCAGCTGTAGAACTTAGCTAGCATTACTTATCTTGAAATTTATGTGACAATGTAGTATTATTTGCATGCAGGGATCATGGAATAGGGGCCAGCAGAAACATCAAGGAAAAAAGGAAAGTATACATACATTTTGATACTTAGATCAAATAGTACGCATAGAGCCATAGGCTAACCTCCACATATGTAATGCACCATAGCTCAGTGCGTGGGTCTAAAGCGCCACATAGCTCGTGATACCCCTTTGTGAACGCATGGTGAAGCTGGATAGCGCTATGCGGCCTGGCCCCGACAGCTTGAAATAGCGCCATGCAAATAGTTTATTGCCACTCGTACATACAGGCTAGAACCAGCCATGGGTAGATTGTTTATATGCCATGGATCCTGCCTGGAGATCCACGGCATACAAACCAACTTGCTCATAACTGGTTCTACAAATCCGACGGAGCGTCACGGTAGGTTCAGGAGGACACGCTGAAGCGAACAAGGTTGGCGAAAGTTCTCATATCCGCTGGAGGTGAGTGATATTCCATTGATAAATTCATGGGGTAGCTCATGAATGGCTAAAATTTCACCCTGAACGCATAACCTGGGCGAAGTCGAGATGCTGATGCGTACACATGTCTCAGCCTGGCACACAGTAAAGATGAGGGCTCACCGGACATCAGAGTCTGGAAGACCGTCAAATGCAAAGCATTTCTTACGGTAATAACTTGAAACGCAGAATCGGAGGTGCTAGCCCTTCCAATGTGGAAAGTGAAAACGCGTGAAAACCCGCGCCGCGCCAGGTCTCGTGTTGCTAAAATTAATCAGCGCCATTTTTAATTCAGTAGTGTGACATCTTGTCGCTTTGTCACACACAAAAGACGCCACCTAGCATCGTCCGCAGGATTCGTTGGCTGGCTCTTGAGCTGCGAGCCGTACCATGAAGAGGAGCTATACGATTGTAATAAAGCTGGGAACCTCGTCCATCGTTGATGAAGCAACACATCAACCGTTGCTATCCATTTTAAGCTCTATTGTTGAGACGGTTTTGAACCTGAAAAATGACGGCCATAGAGTCGTCCTGGTTAGTTCGGGTGCCATTGGCGTCGGCCTGAAACGAATGGACATGATGGGAAAGCCCAAAACGTTGGCAGGTCACCAGGCAAGTCCACAAACACTCCATCATACCTCGACTTTCGAGCCGTTAGAATAGGCTTTGGCTGCAATTGGTCAAGGTCGCTTGATCGCTTTGTGGGATGACCTCTTTGGTCACTTGGGACAACCTATTGCTCAAGTTCTTATCACTCGAGGCGATATCTCAGAGGTCTGCACATCACCTTGTATCTCAATGCGTGTTCTCTAAATCAAATCTCAGCGGTCCAGGTACTTAAACGCGGTGAACACTCTAACCGAATTATTAAATATGGGTGTTATACCCATCGTGAACGAAAATGACACGGTTGCTGTGCGGGTGCGTACACCCCTCACCCTTAGGAGTTTTGCCTTAACCCCAGCTTGGCAGGAAATTAAATTTGGAGATAATGACACCCTTTCTGCGATCACATCGTCCATGTTGCATGCTGACTATCTCTTCCTTCTCACTGATGTCGAGGCCCTGTACACCGCAAACCCTCGGAAAGATCCATTTGCCAAGGCTATTGACGTGGTATCCTCAATAAGTGCAATTCGTGCAGAAGGCATGTCTTCTCTTCACATTCCTGAACAAGCTCACGAGGGCTCACTTCGGTCTACCACAGTCAACACCACATCCTTGGGGTCCAAACTTGGTACTGGAGGCATGGAAACCAAACTCATCGCTGCTGAGATTGCCACTGGCGCTGGAACGGCCACGGTCATCACAAGCAGTAAAAACCCGAAAAATATACTAAGTATCATTGAGTATAACCGCTCAATTCAAGCTGCTTCTCCGTCTGAGCCCGTCTCGACTGATAATTCGCATTCCTGCACCCCCACCACCCGGCCACCACACACATTGTTTACGCCCTCACCGACACCCTTACCAGACCTTAAATCGTGGACATCTCATACGTTAACACCTTCCGGCTCAGTGATCATCGACACAGGCGCCCATCATGTCCTCTCACGGCGTGATTCTGGCGGCCGGCTCCTCCCAGCTGGGGTCGTAGACGTCCGTGGCGGATTTGCATCTGGACAAGCCGTGCGGATAGCCGTGCGGCGGCGTAAAAAGGGTCCAGACGATCGAGATAGTGCTCCGTCCAGGATTTTAGATCCATATATGACATATCTCGATGGCTCGCCTATAACCCAGCCGAGCACACCCACTCTTTTGCCTGCTGTGTCCCTGAGTTCTTCAATTGCTTCTCTTGAGCCTCTCTCCAGGTCAGGGTCAATGAATGACACGACGTTGACGCCTTCGAGTAGTTCCAGTACCGTGACAGAGACTCTGGCAGATGGTGGAATCCGGACCCCTAATGAGACGGAAGAAGAAGAAGAAGGATGGGACGTTGTCGAGGTTGGTCGAGGACTCGCTAACTACAACTGGGCGGAAATCAATCGAGTCAAGGGCCTTAAAAGGTATGTGTTTCCCGGTTGCGTGCATTGATAGACTCATAACCATTCCTTGCACAGTGCTTACATCACACAGCTCCTAGGATATGCGGACTCGGAATATGTTGTAGAAAATATCACCATACGGTTACCTCCGTAGCCATGTTATCATCGGCAGGCTACACTTGTTATACCAAAATTTATTCCGGTTGAATCCTGTCACCCTACCATGCTTGGTTGATGTCAGTAGTTACTCTCTACCGTCTACTTTAAGAGTTATCCTGTATGATGTCTCCTTCCTCACCGTCTTCGGTAGTCTTTTCTAAGAGAGATGCTCTAAGACCTTCGTCAGTTGAACCGACCACACTTCCACCAACTTCAACTGCGACCTTCGCCAATGCGGCCCGTTTTGCAATTGTTTTGCGACTTTTAGACTTGTTAATTTTGGCACTTGGGCACAAACCCGTGGCGCTCAAGGTACAGATGTCGCACCGAGTGCCCACGGGCAAGCATATGGTCTATACAAGGAGTGTTAGTGCATTAAGGTAGGTGCCATGGCAGCAAGCAGAGCAGCAGTCCACCTGCCCAAAGCCAACAAGAAGAGGGTTGATTTCGCCGTGGAGGTCTGTCGGGAGCCACGATTGAAGATTGAGACTGTTCATATAGTATTAGTACTAATGAGGGGAGTACTCCGAACAAGGTATCAGGTACCGGGTCTGTTCGGGATCCTTAGTAGGTGGCTTATGCCATCCTAACCTGTTTGTGATACGATGCACATGAACGTCCACACCGATACCCATGTTACTGCACCAGAGTGAAGTTGGAGGGTTCATGGTCCAAATTATGGTAATACTTACAGATTCCACGCGACCTATTTCAAAGGGGTTAGCGATTTTCAATGGCTGTGTTGGTCGCTAACAAAGTGGCACCTGCAAGGCTAGAAATGCCATTTTTGGGCCTACTCCGGGAAGAGAACAAAGGCCATCAACGGTGTTGGGTATCTCGCCCCCAAATTCATCCTGTATCTTTTGGGCCGCTTGCTTGATATACCTACAACAGATCTTAGGGCCTGCGAACCATGCTGAAACACCACAGTCCTCACTGGGTTTTTCTCCTCCAAAATCCAACTTTTCCTATCGCCTCAGAGATGATTGCCTGGTCAGCAGCTAATACATTCTCCACAGTCAACTCTCCCAGAGAAGTGCGTAAGTTCGATACAGCACAATGTGTTACTTCATCCTTCGTCTGAGAAGAAAGCATTAATGAGACCAGCGTAACGAATCTCTTGGTCTGTTACCGGACGTTCGCCTCAGTGAGTAGTCAAGATGGGTCATCACAAACTTTAGCATCTTCCACAGGTCCCCCAGCCATGTGGCAGCCCATTTCGTCGACCGGCGCGCCCCCGTCCTTTCTCATCTCCTTGATGGCATTGTACGTTTCTCGCCATTGTTCTGGAGGAGGATGAGGGACGTCAAGTGCCAGACGAATGGCCTTGACTTTCCTGGGAGACACAGACTTGGATGAAGTCGTCTCCTTACGCTTCCGACTTGAAATTACTCGTTTTGGATTGCTCTCTGATTCGCAAACTCCAACCGCATCTTCAATGTCTAGTTCCAACTTTGAAGAGCTAGGGGGACTCTTTTCATCAGCGCATGGCCGTTCAGGAGATCTGCTTTGCAACCTGTTGGATCGACGGCTCGGAGACTCGGAGGTCGGCTTCGAAGACGCTTCAAAGAGGGCTACAGACGCATTGTATGGGCTCTGGCGTTTGGAAAGGATGGATGATTTATGGATGAACGACATCAGTAGAATAAGTACATTGCCGTGTTTAAATTCTGTGACATCGTGACGGCACAAACTACATAAGCGCAGCGTTCATATACCGGGAAAATGGCTCTACCCGTTGTCACTTCGTTTCAAGTCCAGTATGATCTTGCGGACTTGTAAATGTAAGAGCCTCACAGCAGCATCCATGCGACATTATTGCTGATCCCCAATCTCCTGCCACCTCCAAGTTGCCAACGACGCTCGCTGAAGTTCCTCCGTACCATGCATGGCCGTTACACATGTATTGTACAGCCAATAATTAGTCCGCCATAGATATGCGCCAGTTTATCGATATTTTGTACGATACCACCCAATTTCAGGAACGCCTCACCAATTCTAGAGCGACCGGTCCCACAGAGAAGGCAGTACCTTGATTACAGGCTACACCCATTACTCTGGCCTCATATTGTGCTCTCGTCTCCCCCTCTTTCAGTTTAATATCGAGCCTCCAATCTCGGAGGAGATAAGCTAGGAAAGTGACTGCCTCGGTGATCGCGAATTTCCGCCCAACACAGCCACGAGGTCCAAAACCAAACATGGGAAGATCGGGTTCTGCAACTCCGTACCATCGTGAAGGTATGAATTCCCCCGGGTTTTGATATGTATTGGGGTTGCGGACTATTGGTAACGATATTCGTATGAGTCGAAATGTAGAACACCCCTGACGCAAACGATCTTGAACACTCACGCATCCCGATTATCTCGAAGATAATGCGTGAACCTTTTGGTAAGACCACAGTCTCTTCGAGAGGCCGTTCGACTTTGATGGGTGTATCTTCTGCCATAGTACGTGCCAGCATCAAAGCAGCAGCTGGGACGAGAGTTAAGAATAAGTACAATCAACTACATTGCAAAGCTTACGGAATAATCTTCCGGCCTCTATGAAGCAAGCCATTAGATGAGCAAGATTCGCAGGTTCATCAATGTCCTTGAGTTCTGTCAGCATATATAACAAGAGGGTTAGACGCTATACCGTCTCTCACCAAAATTCCTAGACTCGAGGCACGGCCCATCACTTCCATGTATGCTTTCTCCTGCTCGCCTTGATGGATCGCCAGGTAACCCAGAGTCGCTGTTAAGACGCTTCCGGTGGTCTCTATGGTGTTCTTCAGCCAATATAATCAAAATGTCTGCCTTCACCTACCATGACCTGCGAACATGATAGTAAATATATCAGCCATCTTAATAGGATGGCATGCAGCGTCGTAAGCGGGAGAAATATGAATATTAATGAGATGGACTCACGACTTCTTGCTCTGTCAAACTGAACTTTCCTGCGCCTTCACCTGATGAGGCAACGAGACGACGCAGAATGTATCCGGCCCCTTCACTATTTTCTTGCATTTCTTGCATTTCGACCTCGGCCTGATTTTCACGTATGTGTCGCTTGGTGTATCTAGTGAAAGACTCCCATGCGTGGTCGATTTCCCGGAGCCTTTATGGTATAAGAAGGTAATCGTTATTAAGGAGAGCATATAAACTCACTTCTGTATTGGGAGTTTGAATGCCCACGAAGGGAGAATTACACGAGGCATGAGTGTTTCGGCTGCTAATAGAACGGACTCCTCAAATGATAATTTATTATGTTTCGATTTTTCAGGAGACCAGGGCATCGGAATGCCGAACCCACAACGTCCAATCATCAATAGGGAAAACTGTAATGAATTACCAGGATCAGCTGAAACGCACCCGCGCTCTGAAAGAGGGTCTATCTACCTTCAACATTAGCTGATTGACTTCTGGGAGGGAGACTTGGTCATGATAGCTCCACTCTTCAGCTTGCATCATTTCATTGTATATGTTTGCTGCTTCGGCTCGTGCAGCAGTGAAGCTGCGTGTGCCAGTTTATAATAAGTAACATAGACGAAAAAGAAAACAAAAATATACATTTTCGTGTGGAATGCAGGTGCCACTACCCTTCTATGACGTCGCCACACGTCTCCGCTGGCTGAAGCTAAGCTGGGCCCCAAAAGACTGCATTTATGTTAGAAGCATAATGGGTTTAAGGGGGTTGAGACGTTTACTCGTCAAGGGTTATATCAAGAGGTTTGACGAGGCGTGTTTTGTTCTCATTGCCCAGGAGCTGTTTTAAAACGTCGACAGAACATGTGTAGTAGCTAGCTTTGCCCGTAAGGACAGGAACGATGGAAATAATATCGTGTGTAAAGTTAAAGAATGCTGGGTGGCACAATATAAGACAAATTTACGGGATGAGCGGATTCGTACGCACAGCTCTCTCGATATATCCATGGCCACATGTATCCAAGGTTCCAAAAGTTAGTAGGAATGACGGCACCGGCCAAACTTGAAGGCGCCAGCAGCTGCCTATACCCGGGGGTATAATTTACTTTCTGTCCAGCACTGAGAGTTCAGCATTAGCCTAAGTGACAAAGGGCTACCATATACCCTGAGGCCTTGAATATACCAATGCGTACATAGGAGGATTAGGGAGGTTGCACCGATGGAGAGAGTTGTGAAGAACATTGTTGGAATGATCAGAGGGGCGTAGAACAGGAACTCGAGGTTGCTTGGACTATACTGGTCCGCGGTGACCGGCCCTGACTAGATCTATCGGCCGGAGATGCATTGACAAATTTCACGCCGAATTAGATACCTTTGAGTCGGTGATCCGATTCCGAAGGCCGAAGGAGTGAGTGCTGAGGGACCAGTACGGAGCACTAGTGGCGGGATCCCTCAATGATCCGGGGATGTAACCATCCTCTAAAGCGCGACAAGTTTAGAACCGTGTCTCCCGCCCTGTGGGGTCAGGTGCATCTGTGGGTGCCCACAGCCCGCTTTCATCGCCTTTTCACTTCCTGTCTTTTCTACTATTTATGACCATCTGCTCACGACCTTCTAGCGTGATGCGCAATGGCTCAATGGGCAGTTGATGCGAGCTGAATATGGCTCAAACCTGAATTTCGGCCACAGATTCAGGCCGGGCAGTCAGCCTCGTGCCGCGTGACGTGACGCCTGGGCCCGTGATGCGTGAACAGTAATAGCGAAGCTATAGTAAGTACTACGTAGCTATCATAACCGTAAGAATGATAAAGGTGTCTCTCTGCAATCCTGGCCTGGAGCCCTAACCTAGGCAGTTTGGCAACCCCATAATCATCAAATTTTGTCTCAGACTGCCCGGCCAGCAATATTGGACTCCGCAACAACTGTGTAACTCCGCATCATCGTTCAACGTTCAACTTTCAACGTCGAGACCGCATATGGTCGCCTATAATGAACTCACCTCAATGTCAGTTGCGCTTCAGATTTTTGCTCATTGGAGCGATGGCATTTCTCGTCTGCTGTACATTCCTCGTCTACCTTTTTGCTTCAGACAGCCTGAGGCCTTCACATCTCCCAAGTCGCCCAGCATCTGTTGACTTGCAAGGCCAGGCCCAGCCACCCTACAATACTCGTGCTCCGTCTGACCAAGTCTTCGCTCTGCCGTCTCCTCTTGTTCGTCTCTCGCCAAAGAATAACGCAACCTCACGGACGCTCGGAGTAGCGTCTCTGGTCTTTGTGCTTTCTCTTCCTCGTCGTATCGACCGTCGCATGACCATGGATGCCCTTGCGCACACGTTAGACTTAGAATTTGTCTATGTAGACGGGGTCGAAGCTACAGATGCAAGTATCGATCAGATCATGCGCACTGTCAGAGAGGCGAGGCACACTTTTAGGCAAAGTTCTTCTGGGAACATGGTTCCGAATGTGCAACCCTCACCAGAAGACGGAAGTTTAGTTGATAACCCTTTGTCTATTACTTCTCTTGACACCGCCAGTACGCCTATACCGGGAGTACATGAATACGAAGGAACGCTTGGCCTTTCATGTGCAACTCCAGAAGATCCATTCCCTGTTCCACCAACTAAGCTGGAGTTTGACTCGCTTCCGCCGTGGCGCATCCTTTCACGTGGCATGATCGCTTGTTGGATCGGTCATCTCAATATTATCCGTCAAATACTCAAACTGCAGCTGGAAGTAGCCATCGTACTAGAAGACGATGTAGACCTAGAATACGACATATCGTCGAGGTTGATGGACATGTGGCCAGCGTTACCCCATGACGGCTGGGACATAGTCATGTTGGGTACGTCGTGCTTTATGTTTATTGCAATCTTCGCCTTTTGTTTCTTACTTGATGACTCCTACGCCACATACAAATCTTGATTTGCACAAAGGCCATTGTCACTCAAATGAATCAATGTACCCGTCACTGCTTGGCGCCCCTTCCCTGCATCCGTCCTTTGCTCCCAAATGTACACATGCATACGCGATATCTCGTTCAGGAGCGAAGAGACTGGCTCGGATGCTTTCTACACCGGGGTGAGTGCCTCTTACGTTGCTCTCGAGGATGTCTCCGCTTAGTTATGATACCGCAGATTTGCTCACTCCCGCGCTTTAGATCAGGCGATCAGCTGGCTCATTAGTACAGGCAAAATTCGGAGTTACAGCGTGGTGCCTGCCATCGTTGTTCAAAGTAAACGCACTGCCAGCGATATTTGGCGAACCCGTCCCGGCGCCAAACATCACCAGGAAGGACAAAGGGGTAGCGACGACAGTGACAAAGGTAGTAAATGGCGTGGCGTATTGATGGCCAGTACTTTAGAGAAGTTAGTGATGAAGGATACCAAGGTCACGTAATTTTAAACAGCGTGTCAAGCTTCCACATTCAACGTTCAACATTCGAGTTCTAGCTGCATGGAAGAATATCGCAGGACTGCATATATACCTAAGTATTCTCCACTGAGCCACGTAGTACTGAGGCAACGTCGTTGTTTATACCAATACATGAGGCACAGTGGTATTGATGTTTTTTATGAGGACACGTAGTAGTATGCACATGGTATTTACACTAACTAGAGTGGTTTATATACTGAATCCCCAGTGGCTGCACCCAATAGGATTCATTGGGTCGACTACGTACCCACAGTGTGCTGCACAAGTTTTTATACATGCTGGTCAAACTTCAGTTGCACGTATACACCTGCCCGCTTTCCATAATGTTTATCGAGTACACCAAGGCCCAGCGAAAAATCACCGGTGCGATACCTTGTTTCTGGCCCCATATCTAGAATTGTCGCATGCATATATATACAGTACTATAACTCTAAGGTTCCAACTGGGTTCCAACTGGAAGGGGAGTACATCAACTCACACGGCAGGCCCTTTCATCTGTAACCAGATCAAGGCTGAAATTATTTGCTTGATTTAGCTCCCATAATCAACCCTAATTAACATCTATAGAGCTTGAATGGTCACACCAAAACAGATATATACATACGCCGTGGGATGGGTTCGGAGCTAGCGGAGTGTACGAAGGGGCGACTAGGGTGATGGAGCAGGAGGGTCAGATGCATGATCAGGCACCTTACGAAGCGATGGTGAGGACGCTGGCTACCAGAGTGAACCGAATGAGCCTTCCTAGGAGGCTCAATATCAATTTTCCAGTAACCTGTCGACAAGTTGTTTAATCGTTGTCCACTCCTGCTCATAATGACAATACCGCTGGGGTATAGTCGTTAGTTTGTCGTACCACGTCATATCTGATATAGGCGCAGAATTGGTTGGCTATGATTAGTGAACGACGCGGTAACAGAAGTCGAGATATAAGTCTTGGACACTAATCAACGTCCATCGGTGCGGGTCTGTTCTTCGAAGGCGGGGGGGATATTTCAATTTGAGGGAACCACTGTGAAAATTCCCATTTCCACACAGGGATTACTGCCTTCACGACCTCCGAGGAATCTTGAAGAATTGACAGGTTCGCATCACATGCTCGTGCCAGGTCCAGCATGAACTAACGATAAGAAAAGGCGTGAATAATCTCGCCGCAATAGTGAAAAGCATGCGTACCTCTTTGTATGCCTCCTCACAGAATACAGCGGCAGTATCAGCTGACGTGCACCTGGACAGACGCAAGAAGGCGTCCCGGGCATGAAGAAGATTATCTAATACTTGATTCAGCCCATCTTCGTGGAGCTGAAAGGGGATGAATAGTGATTAGAATCGCTGGGAAAATGGAACATCATAGCTCACCCCCTGCTCGTCGCGCCATCTACGCCACTTGCCAAAAACCGGTCGATCCTCGTCAACTTCGGAATACCCTGCTATAAACGCCCATTTAAATCGCTTCTCAAAATTAGCTTGCTCCCTTGGGGAATCAATGTGCACTTTGGAGGGTGGGAAGCGGTACAACAGCTATTTGGGGGGTCAATATTCATGATGGATGCCCAGTGGAAGGGGTGGCGCCCAACGCACGTTTCGCATAGCCAAGGCGAAGCATCGAAGTGCCCACGCATAATCCCGTTGGACCGAGACGTATGCCAGAGCAGAGTGAGCGTCCAAGGAGTCGACTCCCCGTAGTAGTGACGCTTTTAGTTCGTCCAGGAGGGCTACTTGGCTGCTAAGCACTTGGCCCAAATACCAGTATATCATAGTCCACTCATGACGGGCGTATAATTCAAGCTCAAACCCGGAACAAACGACTTCCGTTATGACCCAAAGTCGGACATGTCTGATGCATAATGGCATTCGTGACAGGCTGGACTGAGCGCAAAAAAATTATTAAATATAAAGATAGCGAAGGTCAAGGAAACATACGTTAAAAGACGGTGTGGTTAACGACATAACCAGATCAGATGTGTGTGTGAATCCAAGATGCCAATCTAGCAGAGAGGAAGCCAGCTTGCGTCTTTGGCGGGCCCGATTATGATAGAACGATGTGAAATAGTCCACTAGAAGCTGGTCGATACTGTTTAGTCATTGGCATAGTCGTCTATTGCTTTTTCTCACTCTTGCCATTCCTTGTTCAAATAGCTCGACATTCTTATCTAGGCAACCTGTGGATCTGCTGGATGGTGCGCTACCAGAATCGCGTTGACGATCTTCCCGACCTTCAGAGGAGAGAGACGAGGACGAAGACGAGGAGTCGCTATCATCCTCCGACGACTGCGCTGCTAGCTTAGACATTATGCCTGGAGGAACAGCAGCGGTCTCCAAAAAAAAGCGATCAATGAGCCACGGTGGATCATGAGTCAGGAGGACTTTTGACCCATTGAAGAATGTGGACTGAAAAACGATGTATACATTCGAAGGAGGCGCAAGACGATCACGATATGCTACGCACGATGGAAAGCGAGCGCATGAATGTGGATCGTCGCGGAGAGTACCTTCCGTAAGCCCTCAAGTTCGCCAGCACCTGCATGAATTTAGACAAATAAGTCAGACCCAGCATAGTGACCAGTCATGGCATATTTGACACGCCTTGACACTCAATAACGACTCTGTCCCGATCAGCTGTATAACTTCGTCCCACTGATCCAGCCACATCACGATAGCCTGCCAGACATCAGACTGTAGTGGTAATTCAACAATACGTGTTGGTACGAAAGAGATGAGCCGGCGGGCAATGGCTGGGTCGAAGACACTAAGTACCGACCCGGAAGGTTCAGGTGGTGAAGGACCAGCCATAATGGCACTGAGATGTTCTTGAGCACTTCTCAGTGTGGACGGGGAGGAAGGGGAGCATAGCGCTTGTAATATGGCCTAGAAGCAAGCTGAGCGACTGTGATAAAAATGAAGGGTCCCCACCCACTTTCCGCATGAGTAGGCGGCGTAACAGAGGATCACGCCAGGAAGAGGATACTTGATTTAAGCGCCTTCAGATATATGCAATAAATATACACACCCCAAATGACATACGTGATGATGAGCCTTGTACCCAGGTCACGGCTTCGTCTAACAGGTTCAAAACGCTCTCTGGCGGAACATTTTCGCAAAGAGATACATCATACTTTTCGAGGCTCCAGTCTTCACCCTATCCGGTTGTCATCGCTCCGCTAAATGCATGCATTACATAGCACTCACATCCACGATGTGGCCACGAGAAACTTCTCTCCACACTAAATCGCAGCACTTTAACAGGCAAAATACACTGGCCCGAAGGACAAGCGTAACCAGCTCTAATGGACGTTCCGGGTTTTCCGGAGCTAGGGATTGCTCAACCAGTTTTGTCCCATCATCGACTTTAAAGTAAGGGTGCGTAATATCCCCAACGTGATGGACGTATCGCAATGTGTAAACGGTTTGAGAAAGTGCTAGCCCGGTGTGCCAGCTCATCTCATGATCCGAGTGTGAGTCTTCATGAATATTTGTTTACCAAAGATCAATCACCTCGCAAGCAAAAGAACGATCAAGGATCCAGCATACCTCTGCTGGAAGCAGCGGTCTGTTGGGGTCAAAGGGGGGTGGTTCCTCGGCCATTCCGGTATCCATTCGAGGATCCATAATCTGCGTATGAAGTGTAAAGGTTTCAAGGATAATATAGGGATTTGTCGTACCTCCAAAGCGGACATCGCGTCACTTAGCTCAAAACCCTCGATACTTAGTATAGACCCAAATGCCATTTCTGTCAGCGAACTTTAGTACGTTATCACTCCGATGGAAACTATTCACCTCGGGCCCCTTTTTCGAGGATGTCCGTCGCATCGATGAATCCCACCCCTCCGGGCATATTCAACTCGTCCTCGACATCGACGAGAAGACTAGACATATATCAATAATGACGTTCGCTCGTGTTATCGCTCGTGTTAGGCTTTGACAGAATGTTTCCAGGGTGGTCGGACGGAGGGGCGTCGCAGTTTGAGAAAAAGTATTTGGCAAGCGCCGTGGCCCGACGCCGTGCAGCGTCCACTGAGTACTGATGGCGAGTACGCCTTTATGGGCAATTCGTGTCCATCGAGCTTTTTTAGTTCCAAGGCGCGTCTGGGTGCGTCTGTCCAGTACGGTCTCTTCTCCCTCGCGGCCTGCCATAGTGTTCTCGGGAATACAACCCACGGGCATACCACATGTGCGCGAACCTTACTTCCCCAATGTACAATGAACTGATGACAGGATAGCTAGGCAACTATCTAGGCGCCATCCAGAATTGGGTCAAACTCCAAAACACGTCCACTCCACAGGACACTCTCATCTATTCAATCGTGGGATGGCATGCACTTACTCTGCCTCAGGACCCTGCAGAACTTTATGAGGCCAAATTCGAGACATTAGCCAGTCTTCTTGCACTGGGTATCGACCCGAAGAGGAGCATAGTGTTCAGTCAGGACGACGTGCGAGCCTCCTTATTGTTTCTCTGTGGCTTGTCGTTCCAAATTTTAATCGCAGGTTTCCGAGCATCTCTCTCTGTCTTGGATCCTCACTTGCCTAACACCAATGGGAAAACTAAAGAGAATGACTACGTGGAAGGTCGGCACCGTCCCCCTGATTTCGGCCCATAGCTAAGCGTTGGCAAAGAGCAAACTTGCTACCATACGGAACACCAGCTCGGACTCTGGAGTTGAGGACTCTATGCTAAATCTGGGTTTATTTTCGTATCCGGTCTTGCAAGCTGCAGACATACTAGCCTACCAGTCCGTCATGCTCTCCTTTATTCAAAAGTTGAACTGAAGCGACGACAGTGCTACCCATGTTCCTGTTGGAGAAGACCAGATGCAGCACCTAGAGCTCTGCAGAGATCTGGCAGAACTTTTCAACCGCAGATATCCAGACATACCCCATTCTGTTACCTCCAAACCATTTTTCAATCTACCTCGGGCGATCTACAGTGTGTGTTCCTGACGCACGGTGGGAGTGACTGATCTTGAATCCATAAAAGCACATTCACCTAGAATACTTTCGCTCCGCGACCCCAGCCAAAAAATGTCCAAATCAGCGCCAGACGCGGACTCCCGCATCATGCTCACGGACTCGCCCACCTCCATCGCCAAGAAAATCCGCAGCGCCGTGACAGACTCCATACGGGGGATTACCTATGACCCCGCCGCTCGACCAGGAGTATCGAACCTTCTAGCCATTCTCGCAGCCTTTCAGGCACACTCTCCACATGCATTGGACACCAAGAATTCATTTTCTGGCACCCGCGACGAAATGGAGACTTTGGCAGCAAGGTATAGTAACAAAGGCGCCAGTCACTTGAAGAACGACGTGGCGGAGGCGGTGATTGAGGGTTGGCGAAATCCCCGGGAGAACTTCACCCGGCTGAAGGCAGACAGAAACTACTTGATGCACGTCCTCGCAGATGGCAGTCGAAGGGCCCGAGACATAAGCAGTACGACTCTGGCAAGGGTAAAGGAAAAAATTGGATTAGCGAACGTCAGATAAGACAGAATGGAATTGTCGGTCGTTAATTGAAAGCTTCGAGGGGCTGGGCCGAAAGGTGTGCACAAAATTTGGATAGGATAGGAGTCCGCCTGCCGGCACCGCTTACTTATTGAGCTCGGTGAGCTCGGTTGGGTTCAACCTATTCCCTTCTGGGACTTGAATATATAGTAGGTTCTAATTGGGTTTGTCTCACATATGCAGTCATAGGAGGTTAGTAAGGTTAGTAATATAATGTCTCCACTGAACCTCCAGCATCGGCTCTGCGTAGCCACACTGGACATCGGTGACATGCCTACGAGACCCCCTTGGGCGAAGGGCTCGTGGTGATCGAGGGTGAGTGTTGTTCTTGTCTTTGACTACTGCGAACGACCGGGGCCCATAACCTGTTGCAGTTCAACAGGTTATGGGCCCCGCTCGTTAGCTCTAGTTGACGAGTTGGCCCTTTGAGACTGAGAAGCGGGCTGCGCTCTTCGTTGGGTTGAGATGGTATGGACCAACTAACGGCAAAATTTCTCTTTGCCAAGCCTGCCGGTGAATTATCGTTACCAAAAATCACTGGCTCAAACTCTGTACTGAGGGTGTAAGATGAGGCTAGGCTACGAAGGACCTATGTGATGCTGTGGAATATGGCACACTAGGGGAGAGACTCGCTGGGTGTACCAGCTCGAAGGCCGTAAATAGGAGACAGCCTCGAGTCTGAATCTGGTCAGCTCCCTCATTCCGCTTCGCTCGCGCGCTCTCTTAATCAGAAGAGCGAAACACAGGTCCGTCGTGGAGCTCTCCGAGCTGGTGCGGGGCTCGGAGAGCTCCACGACGGACCTGTGTTTCGCATCTTCTGAGTGCGAGTAGGCCCAGACTGTAGCTGCCGCCCCTGAAGAACAGCTCGCACTTTCCCTTGTCATTATAATGAGGAACCGCAGCAAGCGATGACCGTTGCATCACGGCTCGGAAATAAGAGGAAGGGGACGCGCAAGGCCTTAGGTGGAGCCCTTTCTACGAGACATATGTCACGAACCAGCCAGGGCTCACGTCGTTTGTTGACAACGTTGATGCCCGGTTCGGAGCCTTGCATGCGAGCCGGGGGGACACTAGTCTGAGATTCGATTCTTTGTCTCAGTCGAGGACTTTGTGGAATATATTGTGGGCAGATCCACGTGGCAGACAAAGCGCATGTTCGGCAAATGATCCGTCAATTTGTGGTCGAGAGCTTGATAAATGGACGAACGCCACACTGCAGTTGATCAAAGCTTCTAGGACAAACGAACACGGCATCGATCGTAAGTCTCAAGAGGCTATATATTGGAGTTTGCGCTGGTGCTGCGTCCCTAGGGTTTCAACAGCTTGAGGGATTTCAACCAGCTTTATTTGTATCGGATCTACTGCAGAGCCATAAGGGGCCTGGAAAGGCCAATCCTGATCAAGCCAAATTTAAGAAGCGATGGATCCATTGCAAGACTTGAGCAAGCAACGACGGCGGGCAGTACTGCGTACCGCTTGTTTTTGCAGACCACAAGCTTTGTTCGATGATAGTTAACATCGACACTCTCGAAATCTGATATATATAACCAATGTTGTGACTCGACCCAGGGTCCAGGGTCGAATAGCATTTTGTCGGCGCTTCTAATTAGGAGATAATAATATCATCAATTGCCAAGCGAGTTCGAGTGTGGACAGGTCTTTGTCTCACTAGCTGCATATGGACGAACAAGAATTTTTGAGCGAAGCACTTTGTTACGTGACGGGCCTATAAGGACCTTTGTCGACTACCCACCTCGAGCACTGCGGTCTTCTCAGTTCGACATACCCGTGCCATGTTTCCGTTCTCCTTGTTGAATTCGGGGTAAGTCCAACATTTGACACCTTCCCGTCGTTGATCTAAGGCGCATCGCCCAGGATACTCGACAGCCACCCCACAGTACCGGGGCCTTATACCGCCCAACCCTCACGTTGTATTACACCCAAGGAGATTTTTACGGACTATAAGCATGTGATGACCCACATCGCACGCGAATGGAAAACCAAAGGACGTGTGCAAAGAAAACCTGCCAAAGAACGTGTCAAGAGAGCACCTGCCAAAGAACGTATCATGAAACCAGGTGTCAGTGGCTTACACTACCGCAGTAATGCCGTCAGCATGCATATACTCACTCGCTGCACCCCTCAGAGCGTCCCTAAGAAGAATTCGACTCATACCATTCGCAAGAAAACGTCAAAACGCGGACGCCACGCTCACGTTCCCACGGAGGAGAAGAACTAGCCCGAGCGATCATGCGAGTATGTATGGATCGCCATATAGGACAGCATGTCAGCTTACTCCCTGCAGTGCATAAGAAAAAAAGCCTGTTATACACAGTAATACATATAGTGCGGGGTCAGGAAACCATGTGCATGACGAAAATGTTCGATGCGGTGAATCCAAGGCGCTGCTTAATGTAAGTATCTTCTTTCTCAAGCCGATCAAAGTAGCTGCAGAAAGAAATGAGAGAATATGGCAAACGCTATGTCAAAACACACACATCATATTTCGTAAGAAGTCTAGAGTTAGGAAAATGTGAGACAGACGATTTAATGACGAGACAGTTTGCATACCGGAACGGCGATACCGAACACCAGGTGCCGGACTGGCGTACGGAGGCCACGCCCCGTTCGCCTGATGGCCGGAGGCGGTCCGTTTAACCTGTTCTTGTAATCTGGGCGGGATCTTTTCAAACCTATACATTTTTAGATTTCGGTGCTACGCTGGGTAAGTTAACGCACTCGGCTTCAGTAATAAAGCTTTCTCCGTAGCTGATGTAGCGGATCAGTCTTTAGGATTTTAAGGACACAGAATGCATAACTAACTCTGTCCATAATTGGCCGCACACATTTTCGAGTGTGACACCTGATTCATTGCGCACTGTCGTGCACCAGGGCGAAAGCCGGGTAATAATGGTGAGCTCCGTTACCCTTGGTAGAGTCGCCGGTTCCCGCTTCTGTTGACTTCCAGATATCAGAGTAGGTACATTACGGGGTAGGAAAGATACTTGCCTTGGTGAACGGCAAGTCCCGCTCTCGATCGCTAGCATTGAACATCCCTGATGACCCCGTAGCTAAATTGAAGACAAAACTGGGCATGCCCACCCCCCTGCATGATGCGTCAGGGAGAGCATCTAATATAATCATGAGTCAACTTGCTTTAGAATAGGGTGTAATTCCAGTTCGGTTTGGAGCAAATAAAGGTGTGTTGGCTCTAACACGGGACCGTCTGAAGGCGAACAATCATTAATCAGTACTCAGTAAGCGAATGAAAAGTCAGTTCACAATTGGGTCCCGGTGCCCACTTGTCGAGGATATCTGCCATTTGAGATGTGTGTGTGGAAGAGGAAGAAAGAACGAGGGAAGAATGCGATCGACGTTTAATATAATGCTACGCACACGTTGTGGACCTGGGAAACCATGCGGTGCGCCCACAACGATCAACTTACGCCACATTTAGCCACACTCGTTCAACGATGCCACCCAAGGGCGCAAACGCGAAGAAGGAATCAGGACGAGCGAAGAAAGCAGAGAACGAAAGTAAGAAGAAGGACGCAGCAGCGGCTGAGAAGGCAAGCATAAATACTATGCACTCAGCTTCTGGAGAATGCTCAAGTGTACTAGGAGCATAAAGAGGCCACAGAATGGGCCGACGGTGCTAAGGCCAACAAAGCCAAAGAAGCCAAGGAGGAGAAACGACGTGCGGAGGCCGCTCGAAAGGCGGAGAACGCTCGTATACTAGCGGAAGAAGAGGCTGCTTTGCCGAAAGTTAAGGCTGCACCGAAGGCCGGAGCGAAGAAAGCCAAGGCACAACGACCCGCCGGACCTGGCTCTATTGCGGCCGGTGGAGGATTAGCCAGCGTCGGAAATCAAGCCCAGAAGGTTGAAGAGAACGATGATGACAAGGTCGTAGAGAGTTTCCAGGCGACAGGCATCGATGACGCCCTCGACTTGTTGACCATTGTGAACGCCAAATCTGACAAGGCTAGCGTAGGCCAACAAGCAGCTGGCATAGAGCGACATCCTGAAGTTTGTCGCTCTCTTCTGCTTTGCAATGTACAGTGTCTCATGAATTATTCGCCATCCAGCGCCGATTTAAGGTAAGCGTAGTGTGGATGCAAGTGGCTATTCACTAGAAAACACACCCTCTTAGGCTGCGTATGAAGCCTATCAAGAACGACAGCTTCCAATTGCCAAACAAGAGGTCAGTAGTGGCGACAATGTCTGGTTTTGTTTCTGAGTCGTGTATACCTGTCGTAGCATCCTGGTCTTCGGCTCCAACAATACAAGGTAACTTTACTTCACCACTCTCGTTTCCAATCCACCACTAACAGATCGGACTCGCACAGGACTTGCTGTATAAACAATTCCAGAAGAGCCCCGAAAACCCGTAAGGACCACATCAATCTGAGTTGCCATATTATATGACCTGATCTTACGTCAATTAGCTTCAACCAGACCACGGTTTCATACGATGCCTCCAAGGAGGAGAAGGTCGATGCGTTGCTGAAAAAGAAAGAAATCGTGGAGGAAAGGCTAAGGCAGCAGAAGGGCTGAATCGATCCACTGAGTTCTGGGGCTAAGTATGTGGGATGGCTGATGTGATACACGAATGATTTTCCCAGTTGGTAGTGGGCCAGACAATTATTGTAAGATTGACTTGTAGAACATACGTCATGCGTGGTGCAGTGGGCGGTCGTGGTGGTCAGGCTTTGACCCTTGTTTCCTCCACTGGTTCAGTACAGCTGCACCGTATTTGTTACTGCCGGTCTGCACCCTACCATATGCAGAACCTTGGGGATGATAAGCTTGAGAGTTGTACTCTGCATGAGGAAGTTGACGCCGAAGGATCGGCGTGGGACGACGTCGTCGACGTCCACGTCTCAATTAACACGGAGTCACCACTGGCAAGTGGTACAAGTGAGCTAACAGCTCCAACCATCCTGTGCCAGTTTGACCGGGAGAACTTGTGCATGCATAGAATACACTGAATACGAGGTGGTGGGAAAAGGACTGACATCATTCGCCCGCGTCACGCCAGATGGCAGGATCTCCATCAGTTTAGATTTGAAGAAGAAGTTGCCAGATTTACCTCAGGACTATGCGAATCCTGTCCAAGAATTTGCAGTCGATGAAAAGGCGTATGACAATCCTCCCCGCATCAACATTGTTATTATGATTGTAGGGAGTCGAGGTGCGCCGGTGACTTTGACTTTATCCTTGTTATTCTAGACAAACATCGCCCTTCACTGGCACAGGGGATGTACAGCCTTTTCTTGCTCTCGGTAAAAGATTGGTGAAGTGTGGCCATCGCGTCAGGATAGCGACGCACGAGACGTTTCGTTCATTTGTCAGGGATGCAAGCTTAGAGTTCTTCAACATTGGAGGAGAGCCCAAAGACTTAATGAGCTATATGGTCAAGAGTAAGTTTACCTCCCATTTCTGTCTACATTTCCTCATTCCATTCTGCTCTGCATAACCATGACTAAAGATCCTGGCCTTATTCCTGGAGTGGATAGTCTGCTCAATGGTGACATTGGCAGGAAGCGAAAAATGATCGCCGAGGCATGGGTTCTGTCACTACACTGCCATCACTTGTTGATTATTTTTCAGATACTCGACGGCTGCTGGCGATCTTGCTATGAGCCCGACGATGAATCAGGACGGACTTTTGCAGCAGATGCTATAATATCCAACCCACCTAGTTTCGCGCACGTCCATTGCGCTGAAGCCCTGGGAATTCCACTCTTACTATCCTTTAGTGAGTGTGTACCTGTCATAATGCTGTCTAACTTTACCCACGGCTCCCCTTCTGCTAAGCTATGCCTTGGTATGCTTAGGGCAAGTAAGAACATATTTATTCGCTAATCTGCTCGCCAAAGGTGTGCCACAACGGCGTTTCCTCATCCGCTCGTGAACGTGTCACAGTCGAATGCGGAGCGTGGTCTCACGAACTACCTCAGCTATCCGCTCGCCGATATAATGACTTGGCAAGGGTTGGTTGCACACGTTTCTCTTAAAAGAGTGATTTGACCTGAAGCATTTAGCCTTGGAGATGTGATCAACAAGTTCCGTTCACAAACCCTTGGGCTAGAGCCTCTGTCGTTAGTGTCTGGACCAAGCATTACTGATCGTTTACATATACCCTGGACTTATTGCGTAAGTCCTTCCCTTGTTCCTAAACCAGAGGACTGGATGAACCATATCGGTTCGTAAAACCCACTGTAGTGCATGTTTTTGAATTCATGGCAGTCTTGTTTTTCAGACATAGTCGGGTTCTATTTTCTCGAGCTCGCGGAGAACTACGTGCCCGCGGTGGATCTAGAGTCGTTCCTTTCCGCAGGTCCACCGCCTCTATACATTGGGTGAGTTGTTTTCTGATGTGCAAAATATCCCCTGTTAAACACTCCCTCAGCTTTGGCTCTGTCACCGTCGAGGATCCCGTCGCTATGACAAGTAAGCCTCACTTTTCTGTCTCTCTTGCGCTTTCTTGAATATGCGTAGAGACGATTTTCGACGCTGTGGAGAAAGCCGGGGTGAGGGCTCTCGTTTCGGCAGGGTGGGGTGGTCTTGGTGGAAGTTCTATACCGACGAACGTATTCATTCTGGGAAATGTCCCGCATGACTGGCTTTTCACCAAGGTGTCCGCAGTCTGTCACCATGGTGGCGCAGGGACAACTGCTATTGGTCTTCGTATGGGCAAACCGACTATCATCGTGCCGTTCTTTGGCGACCAACCCTTTTGGGGGATGATGGCACATAAGGCTGGAGCAGGCCCTGAACCAATCCCATCTTCCTGCTTAAATGTCGACAACTTAACGGAAGCGATCCATTTTGCAACCTCACCTGGTGCGCGAGCTGCTGCGGAGCGTTTGGGTGAGCAGATACGGAAAGAGGTCAGAATTGTTGTGTTCTCCTGTTCTCCCATGGGTTTAACCCCATACTTATAAGCTAGGACGGCGTAGCTGGAGGTGTCCAGTCATTTAATCGACACCTACCATTGTTGAACATGCGGTGGGTTACCTTATTTCATCGGCAGGTGCCATTTAATCGACTTGAAATCCAGGTGTGACTTGGATCCCTCCAGAGTTGCTGTATGGTTTTCCGTGGAACTGGTTAGTCCTTCTGCGATGAGATGTTTTACGATGCTTAATGGCGATTCTAATCCAGTGCCTGAAACTTAGTGCATTTGCCGCTCAGACAGTAGTAGACGCAAAGTTACTGGACTTAACCAAACTTGAGCCCCACCGTAAGTTTCACTGTGACTTTCTGAGGTCATAGTAGTGACGTCAGTCACAGGATCAAAGGAATATGGCTGGAAACGCGACATCACAGACCCTGTCACTGGAGGCGGTTCTGCAATTTTCTGTGAGTTAGGGCTGCAGCGAGTGCGGCGGTCCGTCCTGAGCGTGAAAACAGGGACTATAACAAATCACTACGCCGGCATCGCCAAATTATTTTAGTAAGAAATTCACCGTTGATTTGCTTCAGCTCACCTTATATTGTAAGACAGTTCTCCGAAGAAGGGGATCATTAAGACCACCACGGCGATACCTCTAGGTATCATAAACATAGTTCCAGACTTGCAGAAGCTGATCAACTTTAGGCATCATGAAAATCATTACGTCTGTACACGAAGGGTTTCACAATGTTCCCAAGCTATACGGCTCCGAAGTTCGAGAGCATGAGCGTGTCACTGATTTTGGAAGTGGGGTAAAAGCGGGGGGCCGAGTGCGTCATAACCGTATTGTATTTCTTTCTCACTTTCTGAGAACATAACAGGCCTTGTTCCATGGGTATTGGGATGGAATTACAGGTCTCGTTACAGAACCAGTGCAAGGTGCAAAGAAAGAGGTTAGCATCTGCTCCACTTGTGCAATAATAGCCCACTGAATGTTATGGACAGGGTTGGAAAGGGGCACTCAAAGGCGCTGGAAGGAGTTGTAAGTGCGCTACATCGACCGTTGTCTTGGCTGCCACGACCTGACAACTTCTCTAGGGATAAACGCTACCATACGACCTGCAGCAGGTGTCTTAGGCGTCGTAGCATATCCTATTCATGGTGCCATGAAATCCGGTCAGAGGACCTGGGCTCGCAAAGAGCTCTGGTCGCAGCGATCGACCCGTGTGGCTGACGGAATCGAAGATTTTCGGGGAAGCAGTACCGAGGAGCGAGGGCGGATCGTAGCCAAGTTTAAGGCTATGACGACTTCCGAAATACTGAAGCAGAGAAGGACGTACTTTACAGATGCTGCGAAAGCGGCGATGGAAGAGAGCAGTTTCCAGACCGTTGAAGGCTCTACAGCCTCTACTTCCACAATTACTTCGCTTCCCAGGACGCCTTCCTCCAATGTCTCAGATGCGTTTGGGCACCTAGACGAGCCTGCACTACCACTGGATGGCGGTGACTTGGAGGATGAGATATTTCAGCGGGAGCTAAAGCAAGCCAAAGAGCTTTCTTTGGCCGAGCAGAGAGGCTACGAGAGAGGGATGGCCGAGAGATTCCAGGACATTTAGAGACAGTCGATAGCTCCTGTATTGTACAATATGAAGAATTCAACACATGACTGCTGTACTACAATATCACAGCGGGGACGCCATACAATCATAAATCAGCCTCGTCGCCTGAAGGTTCTGCTTCAGGTGCTTCCTTGGTCTTAGCACGATTACGTGCTCGGACACGCGCTTTACCTTTCCCCTTTTTCCCTCGTTGTGCAACTTGCTCCGTGGTTGCCAATGTTGACGTGGAGATGTCATCTCTGACTTCCTCCTCTTCATGATGGGGCAACAGCGTGCGAGCGCTTCTACTACGTCTCGGCTTCCGTTTTCCAGCAATTCCGCTTTGCCCTTGCGACTGTGGAAGACTTTCATCGTCCTTGTCGACATCTCCTTCACCATCAAAAAACTCGTTGGGTGCCCGGTGCCGGTCAGAACGGGTTTCGCCAGCATTTCGCGTCCCTTTCTCCTCGTCCCTCTCCTCAGCAGTTCTATCTTCTTCCTCTAACCAACCCGCCAAATCAGGAGGAATCTCCTGCATCTGAACGCTGGGCGCCCCCTGCAAATATCGCAGCTTATTTCGAATGCCGGTTGTTATCTTCTGTAATGAAGCCGGCGTATTCATATTTTCCACCTTAGTCACGATCTTTGGGTGAAGTTTGTAGTCGGGGAAGAAAAAGGAGTCATACGGCGTGAAGGGCAGGTCATCGGGAACAGCGGCGCCTACTAGGACAGATGTCTCGTACGTCCAACAGCGACTCACATTGTGGATCGTGTATCCCCCGCCACCGAGGATAAGAAGAGGGAGATTGAACTTCCTGACGAAGTTGACACAATCTCCGTGAGCTGCGATGGATAAATTGAAAGCTCCAAGACGGTCACAGCCAAGTGAGTCTGCGCCACATTGGAGGACAATAGACGTTGGCCGGAAGGATGTGACGGTGTCTTCGATAACAGTTTTGAAGAGTGTGAGATACGAATCGTCGTCTATCCCGTCCTGCAGTGGCACATTGAGGCAGAAGTGCTTCCCGACGCCATTTCCATTATCATTGAGCTTTCCTGTCCCAGGAAAGAAGTCGCCGTTGTACTTGTGAAATGAGACCGTCATCACCCTATTCGACTGCCAAAACGCTAACTCTACACCATCGCCATGGTGTATATCGATATCGATGTATAGCACGCGAGGGTGATATCTAGATCAGATGAGTGTGACCTACCAGTTCTGCAAAAATATGTCATATCCTCACCTGAGGAGCTCTAATATGGCAAGTACGATATCATTGACGTAGCAGAAACCACTTGCCTCTCCACGTTTGGCATGGTGGAGCCCCCTGACCAGTTGATAGCAATGTCAGTATGTCCCCGGGAGAGCCTCCGAGCACCCGCCAACGATGCCCCAGCATATTGTCGACAGAAATCATACATTTCTGCAAAAACAGGACAGTCTTCTACGCAGTTAAACTGTTCCACCAATGTCTTGAGTTCGTTCTCCCGTGCAGGAGATACCCTGTGTGAACAAAGATTAGTACAACGGTGCACGTTGTGTGTCTCTATATATACCTAGACAAAAAATCGACGTAATCTGCGTCGTGGTATGCTTCAAGCTCGCTTTGTGTAGCAGGACGCGGGCTGAAGAAACTATGTATTTGCTTGTCGAGGCCATAACCCAGCACAAGTGCATTTGTGAGGGTGAGTCTAGATGGCTTCATAGGATGAAGTTCCTGATAGTGCAAACATTTATAAAGGAGGAGCTTCATCATGTGAGCACTAACCCCATAGTGATACTCCCCTACTCCTTTTGGGAAATAGTAGGAAACGATGGGACGAGAATGAGGCTGTAGTAAGGTGTCAGAAAGGAGGCAATTTTAAACAGTTTTATTCTCCCATACATTGATGCGTTCAGTTATTGGTTGTGAGATCCCTGGTGCCTCGGGATCCAGGAAATGTGATTTGGATGAGAAGGTAACACTTCGACTCGCGCGGACCATGACGGTCGCCACGTGCGCTTAGTTCAGCGACAAGTACTATTTCCTGGTCGAGAGATGAGGTACCCGTACTCCGGCTCCTTACACGGGTCACACATAAAATACTAGCAAGTACCCATACCCCGTTTGATAGATAGAGTGATGTAGTTGTTTTGCAGATATACTGTAAGCTACGTTTCAGAACTCCAGCTTGCTTGTGTCCGAATGGGATATAATAGCAGAATCGAGCGAGGACAGGCAGACATACGCATGGTGCTATTTACTGACGGGGATTTTCCTGAAATCGAGCCCAACTGAGCCTCGACAGCTTCACGAGAGGGTGCGGCGTGTACGGTTGGGTCATCCAAAATCACCCGCGCTCGCTTTCTTCTCGCTGACCCCTTGAAGCGCTCTGGTGTACCGTAACCTTGAAACAGGGAAGATAGGTGGGTCAGCTGTACGTCATGGATCCTAGAAGCGTGATATACACAGTGGCAGGGCTGTACCGAGGTTGATGTTTGCTCTCAGAAGGCATTTCCCCTATCCCGAATGGCCTGGCTACACCTTTCTTTTCGCTATTCGCATCGAGCTCTAAACGCGAACTGCCACGGCACCGTGTACGAATCTCGTATTATAATATTGAGCTTCAAACAACTCTCGCGAGCTTCCAGTACCATTTCTCCCGATTCCCTACAACTTGAACGCTGGAGTCCGCCTGATAGGTATTATATGTTACTGACAACGGCCGTGTTGTCTGCTTTTCTAGTATAAGACAAGGGCTTACAATACGTGAACAGACTCTAGGAACTCTCAAGAAATATATGCTTACATGTACCGCCGCTCACTCCATACTACGCCTTTTGTGCACTCCAACCCTCATCAAGGGCGTCACTGATGAGGAACAACCACCAGAAGGATACGATCGGAGCCGTCGAAAGGTGCCAGAGCGCATGTGCATCGATGGCTCGCCACCACGGTGGGAAGTCGAACAGTTCGAGCGCAGTCGCGAGGGTGGTTAGCAGGGCGAACAGTGCGGCCCTGTATGCGTACTTGGGGTGATACCCACGAGGGCGGAGCAAGAATGGCCGTATAGGAAGTGAGGGAAAGGAGTACGTGATCCAGAGGAGATTATGTAGGACGCCGATGACGAGGTTTGCGGCCATGTTGTAGGTATAGTCAAATCGCGGTGACAGAGTCAGGTAGGAAACATGGAGAACGTAAAGCAGAAGACACAGAATACCCCATGAGACAAGCATGGGAGACCGCATGGTCGGGGAATGGGATATGACAAGCCGCTGACGTTGCTCCGGCGGCACGTACAAGTGAAAGAGCCGAACGACGGTGTAAAATAACGAATAAAGAATAGCTAGTCCCGCTGAGAAGTAGTCCATTTTTTCAGTTAGAGGTGTATCTGCCAGGTGATTAGTTTTTTTGTATCGCTACGGAGTGTTACCTACCTCGAGTATGAAACACCGCGGACCAAATCCACGCATTCACATTGACGATGCCCCATCCCATGTAGTACGTCCGCATGGGGTGATCGTTTGGAATCGACCGGTTAGCTGCACTGAGGCCGCGAATATGGGCGAACAGGTTCAAGAGAGAGAACAGCACAGATGCGGGCTCTTGCATGCCTGCCAGCCTCCAAAAGGGCCACTTTCCGTAGTATTGGTGTATGTCGCCGTGAGTAGACACGGCATGGTCAGTGATAGCGTGCATGCACGTATATCGACATTCGTCGGTGCAGGTCCAACGTGTAAGACGGAGAGCTTTTGGGAGTCGAAAAAGGCTGGTGGAGCATGCTTGCTGTGCGCAGCGGGCGATACATGCCTGGAACTGTGGAGCGCGATCCCCGGAAGAAGCAAGAGTTGTAGGAACTAACAGGAGACTGGAAAGCAGCAATAATGCCGCGGTATTTCGGGGCATTATCATGTTAATTATGTTTGGTGGGAATTTGGCGCCGCGTCATCATTAGGCGCGTGCGGGTTGCCTTATGTAGTGCCTATTGAAGCGGAACTTCCGGCGTGCTGACATAAGCTAGCGGCGCGGGACGCAAGGTCGAGGGGCAGTGAAAGGAATAAATAGAACAAGGAGCGCAGTGTAGGAATGGCGATGCGAGGGTGACGCAAGCAAACCGTACCGCCCCGTGTCACGCCATGTGACAAAATAACTTAGGGTTCCATTGTTCTTTCAGGGCTCCATTGTTCTTTCAGGGCTCCATTGTTTATCACATATAGATAGCTTTTCGTGCAGTCCCCATTGTTCTATTTCTTTATTGTTCTCTTTAGACTATAAAGTAACTAGCTAGTGTCCCCTCTTCCTCAGTAATTTGCGCTCTAGCAAGTACTGAGGTAAGAGACTCATTATTGGTTCTACAGCAACTTTTACTCACCTATACATTCTGTAGTTTATTTTGTATAGGTGATCTTATATATACAAATTAGCGCTCTAGTAAGTACTGAGTTTTTTTCATATAGCTATCTTCACAGGTTATTGGGCCTCACATACAAATCCCACTAGCTGATTCATCGCTACTCCTTATCTGATCATGTCCACTATGACTCTCACTACGACTGACCTCCTCCCTTCCTCTGTCCCAAAACTCCTAGCCAATGGCCTAAACTGGATCGCATTTTTGATGCGTTTCCAGGATGCTGTTGAAGCAAAAGGGTTATGGGGCCATTTCAATGGCACCACCATGCAGCTGGCTGTCAGCACATCACCCACGGCTGATGAAGAGGAAGCCCTAAATAAGTGGGTCAAGGATGATCATACAGCGAAGGCTCTTCTTACTCACCAAATCCCTGACTCCACTCTCATACACATACATGGCAAGGCCTCACTGAAAGACCGATGGGACCTCATAGTAACCAAATTCTCATCGAAGGGTGTGTTTGTGCAGCTGACTTGTGTTCTCACCTCATGGAGTTGAAGTGCCCCAATAGAGGAAAGGTCCCTGAATTCCTTGACAGTCTACATGCCAAAAAAGAAGAATTAGCCACCTTTGGAGTAGATATTGAAGAGAAGGATTACCACTCTATCATAAAATCCCTCCCACCTCATATCTCGGCCTTCACATCAAACTTGCTAGCAGGTGCTAAGCTTTATAGTAGGACCAAGACTGTAGACCCTGATGAGCTCATCACATTAGTATCTGAAGAGTATGAGCGGCACACTGCTCACAAGCCTTGTTGTCCTAGACATGCTAGTGGAAAAGGTGAAGAGAAAGATTAAGCCATGTTCGTATCTGGAAATGGGAAGGAAAAGAAATTTGACTGTAAACAGAAGGGGACTTGCTGGAACTGCAGTGATATGGGACACTATAAAAACAAGTGTCCCAAACTTGTCAAAGTGAGCAGTGACAAGAAATATGACTCATCTAAAGGTGGGGGTTTTGCCCATGCCGCAGAGGAATCAGACAATGAAGACAATGCCGCCTTCTTTGCCAATTGTGACACAGATGATGAGCTACCTCAGCTGCTGTTGAACTATGAGTCTGATTTGGATGCAGAGGACTGCGCTGGTGATTGGTTTTATGAAGTCGGTGGTGACTCAGAAAGCAGCTGTCAAGCCAAAGAATTGCTTATAGCTGACAAAAACGAGATTTGTTCATCTGTCACGACAAAATACCAGCGGTCAAAATATTACGAAACCCCTTCGCCATCATGCCATTGGCGTGTGATCTCCTGGCTGGCCTTGATTCGAGTGACTCCACGTATGCGCAGGGTGGCGAAGTTGCCCAATATCATGTACTGGTCGAGGTGGGAGAGCGGCATGATTTTCGAATGTTTCTTCATGTGAGTCTTGACTTCACTGCGAAGTGTGGCCCAATCTTTTACTGCTGCAGTCTCATCCTGGACAGCGTCATCCAATTCTGCCTCCCAGTACTCAGCATCTTCATCATTCATTTGCACCTCACCATCATTTGTTTCCACTGCACCATCGCCATCGTCATCTGCTTCTGTGTCATTCTGCATCTCCACATCATTCGTTATCATTGGCTCCAGGATATGCTTACCGGACCATTCTCCACGTCCTGATGCTGCATCGGTGGGATTGTCATCATCATCGAATATTTCGATGCATGTGGTCCGACGTGAACTGGCTGGCAGTGTTGGAATGTCATCTGCGTTCATCTTTCGCTTCGCTGCAGTGGCGTTGTCATTGTCTTGCATCGTGTCAAGAGCATACTGTACATTTGTCCCAGCATCTTTGCCAAACCATGACTTCAGTGATGACTGTGATGCCCATGCTCCTGCCATTCGCTGCTGTGAGCGTAGAGATTTATTCGCAATTCCCGGACCTTTTGCATATGATGCAGGACGACCTGACAAAATGCGTAAGAATATTTCCAATTAATAATCTTCTGGTTGTTCACCTTTTTTGACCTGTCTCTCCCTTCGGTATTTTGCAGGAACCCAATCTTGATCAGTTGGATCGTACTTTTCTGCAAGTGCTGCCAGCTGAAGCGTGAATTTTTCATCTCCATATTCTTCTGCTTTCAGGTCTTCAACATCGTCTGATTCCTCATCCTCGTTTCCTTCTCTGTTTGACCAGTCAACACGGGCGCTGTCGAAGTAAATTCCGAAAGCCTGTGGTGTTTCTTGACCTTCACTTCACTTTCAGTGTGTTCGAGATGGGGGACGGCCGTGATCTGCATGGGTGCATCTGGGTAATCTAAGTTCCTCTCAAGTCATTTCGTAACACTGCTGACCCCTTAGGCTGTAGCTCCGGGGAGGCCTTTATGCTTTTGTGAGCCCTTCGCTCGCTCTTCTCTTTTGTTTTTGTTATGATGTTTTCTTTCATTTTGTTGTATTTTATATTTTGTCTCATAGCATTTTACATTTAATTGATTGTAAATTCATTTTATTCGAGAATATATTGGAAAAGAATCGGCGTTCTCGACTCCGGGATGCTGGTGCACCGGCACGGCATCGGCACAGCAATAGCTCGAAACAATTAGTAACAAAGGACATCGTATTCAGTACAATCACGTGCCTGGAGTTTGAAAATAACCAGAGTTTGAAAATTTGGGTCGAAGCCGGCCATGAGGGCCCGAGTTAATGAACTCTGTAGCTAGAGTTGTTAATAAATACTGAATCTTTCTTGGGACGCGTGGGGTCGCGAAGATCACGTAAAATGACCATGCACGACGTGTAATTTAGCACTGGAGAGCCTTCATGCACTCCTGAGACCTCTGTTTTGCTGGGATTTTGCGTGATTTACATTTCATATAACCCTATTTGGTGTTTAGTCCTTAATTCTACTATGCCGGTGGCAGGGGGCTGGTGGGAGAAACAAGGGCTAGTCACACTGCAGCTAATTACTCTGTGTGACAGGCGCCCGCGCGGCCGGATCTTGGCATGAGACTCCGACTCACTCCGCCGCCTTTTGTTCTCTGCCATCCACTGCCATCCACATCCGTGCTAAGTACTGTACCCATGCCTCAATCCAGCGGGGCGACCGCGATCTCGAGCCCTATGGACGAGGATGCGGGATCTCAAATGAAAGCGGCGTTAGTAGCGTTCCAATCAGGCCGGCACAAGTCAATGAGGGCGGCGGCGACTGCGTGGAATGTTAAGTACAGCACCTTGCGCAACCGTATCCAAGGTAATCACCAGGCTCCACGGGACGCTCATGAAAAGCAGAAATTGCTAAGCAGCTATGAAACCTCCGCGGTGGTCGACTGGTGCAAGTTCAAGGCGCTCAAGGGGGAGCCTGTCAGGGTTCATGCATTTCCTTCCACAAGTTTCTATTTCCTTCCATGAGTTTCCGTTACCTTCCGTCAGTTTCCATAACCTTCCGTCACCTTCCGTCACATTCCATCACCTTCTGTCACATGTCACATTCCGTCACCTTCCGTAACCTTCTACAAGTTTCCGTCTCCCCTATTATGTAAGCCTTGCCAGCGCTATAAGACTGTAGCCCATGTGGTGGCGTTTCCTCAGCTTGATCTCTGAGGATACCCACTACACAGGCAAGTCCCCATGTATCTATCGTTGGTAGAGTTATAAACTGAGGATACCCACTACACAGTTGGTCATTGTCCTAGTATCGGCTCTTATCTCCTTGAGTATCTTTGGTTGTGGCTTCGTCATTAGTGTTGCCCTCACAGAAGATCAAGCTCATAGGACGACCCCACACACTTTTCTTAACCAGCCTTCATCTCAGCCTATGGCAGACCAACTCCCAGACGCATATTGGGACTCCCTGGGTGACCATGGGCCATTTCTTCGAGGCCTCCTTTCCAGCCAAGCACAGCAGCTGCAGCAACTTCAACTGCAGAATCAGGAACTGCACAGTCAGATTGTTAACGTTCACGACCACTTAGCCAATGCTGCCGCCAACGCTGCTGTTGCTGCTGCTCAAGCCCTTGCGCCCTCAGTACCTCACAGTGTCCCTCCATCTACTCGCTCTATCAAAGCAGCGGAACCGGAGAAGTTCAATGGAGACCGTGCAGAGACTGAAGGGTTTATCAGGTCTATCAGATTGTCCATCGCTGTCCAGCCGGCATCCTTCCCAGATGAGCGCACAAAGATCCTATATGCTCTTTCCTTCATGACAGGAGGCTCTGCGGAGATATGGGCACACAACGAGACACAGGCTGTCATTGATGGCACCTCCTCTATATCCACTCTGGAGGGGTTCATTAAACATGTGGAGGAGGCCTTTGGTGACCCAGATCATGCCAGAACGGCTCGCACTAAACTGCATGACCTTAGGATGGCGTCAGGAATGTCGGCAGATGAATACACGGCTCAATTTGAGATCCTGGCAGGCAGGACAGGCTTTAATGGTGAGGCACTCGAGGATGCCTATGCTCGTGGCCTTCCAGCAGGTATCCTTGATAAGATCCATGCCCAGCCCTTTCTTCCATCCAACCTCAAAGCCTGGAAGGAAGCAGCCTGTCAGATTGACCGCAATCATCGCCGTCTGTTAGAGGTCAGGAAGGCACAGACACCTCATGTCCCTAATCGCCCTCCTCCTGCCCGTCCACTCCACACTCCTGCTACGGCTTCTGTTGTCACAGCACCACCCAGTAATGTGACACCTATGGACATTGACTCATCCCGCCGCCGCACCGAAACACGGACCTGCTACAACTGTAAGAGACCTGGTCACATTTCACCAGACTGTCCTGAACCTCGCAAGCCACGAATCCGCGCAAACCTCACGGAGGCGGACATTGCAGCAATTGTCTCTAAATCTGTGGCAGCGGCGATGGAGGAACGCAAACAGAAGGTGGAAGCCCCTGTCCAAGGCAGCAGAGGACATGGCACGCTTCTATGACATGCACCATAAAGCAGCCCCAGTTTATAAGCTTGGTGACAAGGTCTGGCTCAATGCACAAAACATCACAACCACTCGCCCAATGAAGAAGCTAGACCACAAGTGGCTAGGCCCCTACACTGTTGATAAGGTGGTCTCACGAAATGCCTATGGTCTAAATCTTCCTACATCCTTTGGTCGCACACATCCAGTGTTCTCTGTCGTCCTGCTTCGGCCATATGAAGATGACCCAATCCTTGAACGTCATGCCCCTCCATCACCCCCCCCTGTCATACGGGATGGAGCCGAAGAATATGAAGTTGAAAGGATTCTAGACAGCAGGATGTTCCGTGGAAGGTTGGAGTATCTCGTGCGCTGGAAGGGCTATGGAGCTGCCGACGATCTCTGGCTACCAGCGAAAGATGTCTCTGGGGCAAAGCGACTCGTTAAAGAATTTCACCGGCAGAACCCAGAGGCACCTCAGCGTATCTCAGCAGCCACATATATGTCCCTCCCCTTCCAGAGATTTCAGAACTTCACAGAACCTTCCAGGCAAACTCTCTTTGACTGGACAGCAGGCAGGGCTTCTACTTATGATGTCAAGGGTCCAGAACCCCAAAGATAAGCGATATCGGCCTCCGCCTAACCAATTCATTCCGATAAGCTATATATCCCCTCTCCACCTGTGACCGCTCACTTCCACTGCATCGACCCCACCACATCCATCAACCATGTCCTCGCCCGCCATTGAGCTTGTTGCCCTCCCCAGCTTCACCCAAAACC
Source organism: Gautieria morchelliformis (assembly GCA_015179125.1). Classification (NCBI taxonomy): domain Eukaryota; kingdom Fungi; phylum Basidiomycota; class Agaricomycetes; order Gomphales; family Gomphaceae; genus Gautieria; species Gautieria morchelliformis. The sequence goes on along the minus strand of WHVA01000168.1, from coordinate 119,981 downwards.
TCTCTGACCTGCCAAACATGTCACGTGTCGATCCCACCCTCCTGCACTTCTCCGGCTTCTCGTCATCCAGAGCAGCCAGTGAAGCCAAGCTACAAAGGATGCTTGACTGCCGTGATCTCGACGTCGCATGGTCTTCAAAGTGGTCCGTCAGCTCTGAGGACCTCACACCAGCGGAGAGTCAGGCGCCCACTCGCCCTGCACTCGCATTCCTCAGACCCCGACACAGACGAGAGAACACATACTACGTCGGCGACCCTGTCTTCCTCAACGATGGAACCCCCCTTGTGGAACTCCCTACACTTTCGAAGGCTGGGTGGGGCGGCGTTTCCGTAACATGGCAGGAGAGCGAATACGTCGAGCAAGGTTCCGAGGGCCGCACTTGCCCATGGACCCCAATCCCCCTGAGCTCATCATTGACCTGCGTTACCAGGAAGGGAAGGGCCAGGAGAGATGGTGGTCCCGCCTGTGGCATACTTGGAAACGATGTCTCGGTGGATGTTGAGGGCTAGGTGGCAGCTGTGCTTGTCGGGACGACAAGCATTGAGAGGGGGGTGATGTCAGGGTTCACGCATTTCCTTCCACAAGTTTCTATTTCCTTCCATGAGTTTCCATTACCTTCCGTCAGTTTCCATAACCTTCCGTCACCTTCCGTCACATTCCGTCACATTCTGTCACATGTCACATTCTGTCACCTTCCGTAACCTTCTACAAGTTTCCGTCTCCCCTATTATGTAAGCCTTGCCAGCGCTGTAAGACTGTAGCCCGTGTGGTGGCGTTTCCTCAGCTTGATCTCTGAGGATACCCACTACACAGGCAAGTCCCCATGTATCTATCGTTGGTAGAGTTATAAACTGAGGATACCCACTACACAGTTGGTCATTGTCCTAGTATCGGCTCTTATCTCCTTGAGTATCTTTGGTTGTGGCTTCGTCATTAGTGTTGCCCTCACAGAGCCTCTCTCGCGCCTGGACCTGCAGCACACGGTTCACTCGTTGTGCGGCAAGGAGCCGAGTAAACGTTGGGTGGCGACGTTTCTCAAGACACATGCCGAGGAACTTGAGGTGCGTAAGCCCCGCGCGCTGGACCCGAAGCGAGCCCGAGCTTTCAACAGGACGAACGTCGGGTCTCATTTCAAGCTTCTCAAGGAGGTGCTGACTGAGTACGATGTCCCGCCTGAGAACATTTACAATGAGGATGAGAAGGGCGTCCAGCTCGGTGGTGGGAGGAAGGGGATCGCCACGCAATATATTTTCACCAAAGGGGCGAAGGATAGGTACGCTCTGCGATCCGACTCCCTCACCAACATCACTGTTCTGGAGGCCGTTTGCGCCAACGGCACCAAAGTTCCACCGTTGGTGGTGCTGATGAACGGCACGGAGCCAGAAGGTTGGTGGAAATGCGCTGGATTGGGCGGGTAAGTCCTTCTGTACACATACGTCCTGTTCGCACTGATGTCTGGCTTCGTAGTGTTGCATATTCTCAGAACGGCTGGACCGACGATGAGGTATATTTGGGCTGGTTCAGAGATGTTTTCCTCAAACACGTATCCGCGAATAACCCTTCAGGCAAGCCTATCCTTCTTATTACGGACGGTCACAAATCCCATGAGACAGACGGCGTCCGGGAGTTAGCAACCAAGAACGACATCATCCTCTACTCCCTCCCTCCCCATACGACCCATAAACTCCAGCCGTTGGACGTGGCTGTGTTCGGCCCACTTCAAATTGCGTGGGCCCTTCGATGCCAAAAGAGCGGCATTGAGCGGAGGCCAATCACGCGCCAGACCTTCGTGAAGGAATATCTCGCCGTCCGGGAGACGTCCATGACGACGAAGGTGATCCAAAGCACGTTCAAGCGCTGCGGAATCCACCCGTTTGATGACCAGGTGTTCACGGACGAAGACTTTGGACCCAGTCTGTCTACGTCGACGGCCAGTGGCGTTGTGCCTGACTTGTGGTCGGGGGATCTTCCCTCCTCCCCTGAGAGTGCGGAGATGACGCCCGGGGAGGACCAGGAGAGTCAGGATAGTCAAGCGAGTGGCGGGTCTCCAGGCGCGCGAGGAAGGAATGACAATAACGAGGAGGATGACGAGGAAGATCAGGGCGAGGGCGAGAACGCCGAGGACAACGAGAACAACGACGAGGACAAGGACGAGGAGGCCGAGGCGGGGATGGTGGAGCAGCAGGGCGATATGGATGATAACGATCCAGATTACGCACCGATTGTCCAGGACGAACCTGTAAGTCAAGCATATTTCATGTAACGTCATGTAGGCTGGTGCTGATCAGCTACAGGGCGTGACACTCCCTAATCCCAAAGAGCCCCCTCCCGACTCCGTGGGTGTCAAGTCACCCATTCCATCCCTATGGGACTATCGGTTTCTCTCACCACCCTCATCCATGGATACCTCTTCCATGACATCATCAGCACTCACAGGCTCCAGTGGCCATCGCCGTCACTCGTACGGCATTCGCAGCATTACGCAGGACAAGACGCGCCGCCTAAAGCTCCTGAATCAACGTAATAGTGCGGTCCACTCCTCTGCCTCCTCATCCCAGCCCTCTGGCTCCGGTGCATTCTCTTCTCCTATGTCCATCCATGACTTACCAGTTGAGAACCTGAGTGAGAGTCTCGTCAGCCAAATAAATGGCATGTTCCTTAACATGCGTGCCGCCCAGGCAGACGCCAAGGCGGTCCGGGAAGAGAACCAGCTCTTGCGGGAGGACAGCCAGGCCTCATGGGCAGAGACCCAGGCCTCGTGGGCACACATCACACTTGCTGCCATGGAGATAGCTCATCTGCGCCAACTGATAGAAGAGGGCACCAAAAAGCACCCCGCCAAACGGTGCAAGACCCACGCTGGCCCACGGGTGATAACGTGCCCCGCACGGGCTGCCCAATTTGAGGAAGAACAACGAGGACGTGAGGCCCAACAGGCTGAGGAAGCCGCCAAAAAGCAAGAGCTGGAAGCGGCTGCCCGAGCATGAGAGCTTCAACGCTCTCACAATGCGGTTTTAAAGACGTTTGAACAACCCATCGCAGCATATAAACATAAAGACGACTTGAAAGACATCGCAGCTGCCTTCGCCCTCGACCAACAGGGGACTATCACACAGTTGACATCTCGGATCAAAGAGTACATGTCCCTCCATCCTGAACTTGCCACCAACCCTCGCTTCCAGGCGCTTTTCTTAAAAGCGCGCCGAAGCCGCAAACGATGTGCATCCATTGGAGACTCGTCTGCGGAGGTAAATCCCCCTCCACCTGCCCTTCCCCCTCTGCCTGCCGTTCCGCCTCTACCTGCACATCTGTCCCACGCGCGCATGGCCCGTGGCTCGACCTCTGCTCATGACAGGTCATTCCCCGAGTTCGGCGGCGTCCCTCTCACGCGAAACCCCGTGTACGCGGGCACCCCTGTTCACCCTGGCATCCCCAGTCCCCATATGCCCTACGAGGACACGGCCCATGGCTTGACCCCTGCTCACGACAGATCATACCGCGAGTTGGGCTCCGGTGTCCCTCTCATGCGAAACCCCGTGTATGTGGGCACCCCTGTTCTCCCTGGCATCCCCGGTATCCCTCTGCCCCACGTGCGCTCGGCCCATGGCTCGACCCCTGCCCACGACATGGCGTATCCTGAGTTCGTACCCGGCTCATCCAGTGTCCCTCTCACGCGAAACCCCGGGTACACTGGCCTCCCTCCCTCTTCCCTTCCCTTGACTGGTTTTGGTCCCTCTCAGGCCAATCCCTCCTCCGCATATTCCATGTACCCTGAGGCATCCAGACGCCCTGATCAGTCCTACGACCCTTCGTTTTGGCCGTACCATCACTATTAAGTGGGCCGCAAGTTCTATGTTTCATAGTACATGTATCAATATGTAGTGTACTACTTACTTCCTCATGTACAGTAAGTAGCATACTTCTATAATGTACTGTACTGGACTGGACACTACTCTAATGGTGTGCCGTGACGGCACTCCTAGCCGAAAGAGACGGCAATGTGTGACCCAATGGTGACAGAACGTGACGATTTGTGACGAAATCGCACGGCATCGTGTTCAAAGTCCTGTACAGCGGCTTCTGCTACGCAGGGCTGCCTTAAAAATTAAGAGAACCTTACAGAGAACAAAATAACATTTGTAGTTTATAATCCATCCACTTTTCAGGTCTGCCTAGACTGGCATTCCGGTGCAGTAAGCAGTTTTATGCAATTTTCAAACTCCTGGTACCCGATAGTATAAAAACGAACAAGATCTCGAGTAGAATATGATAAGATCATATTTTATATTTCCTTCGTTCTACAGACCCCCGCCGTCGACGACCGTGCTCAGCTGCGCCTTCGCAGTCTCGAACGCGGCCCTCCCCGGTGCGCGTAGCTTCACGTCATCAACAATTTCCGGTTGCAACGAGACTCTGGCCCTTCGACCCTGCGCCGTGCAGGGTGCTTTCACGCCCCGGGGACCTGTGACGGTAACATCTTCACACAAAAACCCGTCATGATGGCCCAGCCCAAAATACCGGCAAAATAGAATCCACAGTCGTTGCAGCACTCGGTTCTGGTGCCTCTGGTTCAGGTTCATCAGTAGATGAGTCGGGATTCGAGCACATGGGTCGTGGTTCGTGGTTCGCGGGCGTTCCAGATCACCATCACCTTGCATCTACGCCGACCGTGACATTTGCCATGCCCGCACCAAGTATGTCTCACGGGAGTCACAAGGATACAGTAATGCCTTTTTTCCATCATTCATCCACATCCCCGCTTATCCACCTAGTTAATCACTGGTGTGCGCTTGCCCTGGTTTTACTTAGGAAGCGAATTGATCGTCGGTATTTAGTAGCCATTCTGTAATCGCCATCCCAGACATTATGCTGGGTCTTAAGCTACTACTAGGCTTCTTCCAGCTGTGTTAATGCTAGCACTTTATTTCCGCTCTTTACGGAAATTGATCGGTCCACCCACAGAAATGATTGGGGAAATGTCAATTATATCCCATTTAATTCCAGGGATTATTCTAACATAATATAACAATAAGAAGATACCACCCTAACGCCTCGTGTTGCTAATGACGGATATCCGGCAACCATTTCCTTACTCCTCTCAAAGAAAACCAGAGAATCATCGCATGTGGTGGGATCCCAGCCAAGCCCGATAGTGATGTACAGCGCCCGCAGAAACTGGAAATGAGGCCCCGCAAGGACGCTGTACACTTCTTCCCAAGTTGCCCAGTCCACGGGCCCGATAGGAACCATACACAATTTCATATGATGTATATGGTTGGATGCATTGATAGTAAACAGGACGCTCCGTAAGGTGGACAGGCTGTTCCTTGCAATAGTCGCGCGAACATGTAAGACTTCAATATTCATGTTGAACGCCAGATCAAGTTGATCAGAGACCGCTTTTGCTATCGAGTCAGCCAAAGGTTTTGTGTTCAATCAAACAGGTGGTCACTCACTGTCAAATTCTATCTTAATAAGGAGGTGCTTGAGTGAGCTGCCGATGGCTCGAAGTAACCGGTTGAGAGTAGCCGCTTTAGTGTCACGGAACCCTATGTGTAATGCGTGGATGTGCGATATGTCGAAATGTGATCGAGGTCCAACGAGCCAGCTAATAAATGGGGAATGATCGGACCCGGACCTCAACTCCAGCCTAGTCAGGTGAATGCGGTTGCGCTCGAACCTCTGTTCATTGTCCTCCCCTGTTGACTGGGGCTTTGTAGAAACCGTCTTACGTTGGGCTCGGCGCCCAAAGACGATAAATTGGATTAGAAGAAAAAGAAGACTGTCCTCCCCTTGTTTGGTTTCCAACAGACTCGCAGGAACGGGTGCGGACGTGTCGACAGAAGTCAAGGAGAGGCCTGTTATGCCTCTGGCATGATTTATCAAGTTTGTAAAGTCGTCCATGCAAGTAAATTGACCTCTGCAGATACATAGAATCTCCATCGAGGGCAGCTCAAGTACCTGGCAAAGCGATTGTCTCAAATCCCCTGGCAATAAACTCCAAGTCAGGCCTAAAATTTTGAGTTCCTGCACATGGGTGAGCTTGCGCAATAGTGGGGAGAGTGATTTCCACATCAAAATCGATCTTGGGCAGCCGGGGTCATCGCATGTGGAACATCCACAGCTCGACAAGTCATGTAGCTCCATCGTGCGGATATAACTGATAAGATGGGGCGAGTTGAGTAGAACCTGGTCGAGTCGCTGGATTTGTGCATACAGCGTTGGGAACCGAGGCCGAAGATATATGCGGTGAAAGAGGCGACGTTGGCTTGAGGGAAGCCAGAATCGGCAAACGAGCGAGCAGGCCCACAGGTCATAGTGGCTAATACCGTCCTCCTTGTCAACATGACCCATAATTTCATCAATGAGTTCTCGGGGTAGACGATTGTTCATGGTTGTTCGCAGGATGGGCGTGGTGTAAGCCATATGTTAGGCCTGCTCCGAAAGGTAGAGTTCAGAAAGGAGCCGGGCGAGTGGAAGGGAGGTCAAAAGATGTCTATATTCCGTGAAAACCTGTACTACTTATACTCTGAGCAATGTCAAGCCTATCTAAAGAGAACAAAAGGATTGCAAACGGACCACAGTGGTGAGCTATCAATAACGAGACAATGACCGAAATGTGGCCAATTGTACTTGTCCACAATCCGCGGCTGTGTGTGGGTGCTTGTGTACTCGTCCGATCTCTCCCTTATCTGCAACTAGACATACTGGCGTTCACGTCAGTTCGAGTCTGGAACGTGGCCACTGGGGAGTCAGTGTATGTACTGAAGGGACATAGTGATCCTGTAGCACTCGTCGCATTTCGGCCCAAAGGTGTCTTGTCCAGGAGCACGAGAGACAAGATTTTGTGACATGGCGTCTTGACATGCAGTACTTTGCTTTTCTTCGGACCCCACCGCGACATCACACGTCCAAGACCCACGCTTACGACTCTCTCTCGAGATTACTTGGTGAATTCCCCATGCCCGCTGCCCGCCAGTGGATAGCTTCAGAGTACCGCAATATTTTCCGCTCATTGTTTCTTTGGCTCCAAAGTCTGTTTGGGACATCACACAGGCCAGGCCGGCCGCGTTGTTGTCCTATATTTGGACCCATAGGGAGCTGTTGGAATAGCAAACCGAAAGAGTACATTCTTTTGTTTTCCTGTTGTTCCCGGACCAGTGCCCGAGAGTAGAGGTTTGGGTGCCGCGCAAGGCTGCTGCGGCAGAAGAAATGATGTAGTGTGGCTGTGTCGGATTTTGGCTCGGCAAGCGCTCGGAGCCCAGCTGTTCGAGCTTCCAAACTTCATCGCTTTTCTAGCTCCCCGTGTTCTACACTTGATTAGGTACCAACTAGGTGATAACGTTGCCACGAGTAGATATTGACTCGGACGAGAAAGGCTTATTAATCCCCTTGTAGCCACTTGTACGTCTCTTCCATTGTTCAGTCCCTCGGTTACCTCCGACTTAGTACCTAATGTCCATGACATCACGAGTTGACTGCGATATCATCTAGCCTTTGCCACTGGAGGTGAAGCGAGTTCACATTTACCTTCTGGTCGATCTGTGGCCCTCAAATACTTGGTGCGAAGGACGAGCTCACTGTCAAGTCTTGTACGAGGGGCCACCACAGGGGCCCCTCAGAACGGTTCGGCGATCGTCGCCTCGACGTGTCATTTGTTTTGACGACGGCACCAACCCCTGATCACGGTTAATTATCCTCCCACATCTTCACTGCTGCAGTCTGCACACGAGCATGAAGGACACTAGTAGTCTACCACGAGAGCTGATCGATGCCGTTACCGACAATCTCCACGAGGACCATGACCGCGATGCTTTACTCGCGTGTTCACGGCTTCCCTCGAGCCAGCGCCATCTTTTCCGGCGGGTAACTCTTGCTCTGGACGGAGACGACTGCGAGCGACTGGACCAAGCTTTACTCAGTTCTCCCCATCTTGCCAATTACATCCGAGAGCTGAAGGTGCACTTGCGTGGTATCAGCTGGAGAATTGCGTACAGGGATATAGATCAGTCACTCGCCGCCGCGGTGCTGCACAGGCACAGCAAGCTCCAGAGCATAGAAGTACGCAATCTGAATTGGGGGAGCACTAGGCCAGCCGCCAAGCCCTTCGATGGCTATTCCTGCTACCCTCGATCAAGTTCTTAATGCTCGGTATTATTCGCTATGAAGACCAGATCAACCTCGTGAGCCTTACAAGTCACGCTGAATGTCTAATGGGCTTCTCGTTAACTTATGTCGTTTTGCCATCATGGCAGCATTCGTGGCAACATCAGCCCTCCTTGATCCGAGTTGATCAAGAAGAAAACGATGAAGGATCAAAGGTTGAGCGCAGAATCCTTTCGCGCCTTGATTTGGATTTGGTGTATGAAGGCCATTGTCACACATACGTTGACCTGGGCCACGATCGGGTTTTGAGGCGCACATACAGACTTTGCGTGTAGATCATCTGTGCTTACAGGACGAAAAAGCTTTCAACCTCCTGCTTCGCACGATTGGCAAGTCACTCAAACATCTCGAATTTCACGTGCCACGTCTAAACGGTGGGAGTGAATAACCACGGATTTTGAACTCAATGGATTATCTAACATTAGTGTTACTAGAACCAATATTCGACATCAAACTGGAATTTAATTCGAATATTAGATTCCTGCGTTTGACGAATATGCCTGTTTTGGCCGCAGACGACGTAATGTCCCCGAAATCATTCGGGGTGATCTGGCTTCTGCGTTTCCTTTCCAATATTGACAATTCTAACAAATTAGAACAGGTCCGATTCGAGACGCTAGTTGGCTTTGACTATGGTGAGGCGTGCTCACCTTCTGGCTGGGGGCCAGTTGACTGCCTTCTTGCGGGCAAGCTTCGAAACCTGCAGCAGCTGGACATCCAGCTTCGGTCCACCACGGGCATACGGAATGACAGCTTCGTGCATGGAGGCAGTGAGATTCGTCAGCGTATGCTTGCCGCGTGTCCATTGTTGGTAGAGCGAGGTGTTTCGGTGGATGTTCAGGGTGACTGGTTGAGATGGGACAAAGAACTAGATATGTTTTGAAATAGCTCGAGTATATACAGCTGCACGGACTTGAACGTTGTGTTGAATCTCGAGCATGATGAGTATTTTTCCGACTAAGTAGTGGGCGTGATCGTGACTTGATGATGCTCTGGTGCATATCTGATGATCACATGCGCGCGTAGGAAATACTGCGCGTATCTAGCTGTATATATTATCTATGATGAGGCGGATGATACATGTGAGAGTAATGTGTGATATATCTGACAATACCACGAGACTACTCTTCTGGAGTAATGTTTGGGACTAATGTCAGAGTAATTCGGGAAAATGTGAAAAACTCTTACATGACGCCTGCGGACTAATTTTGAATTCCACGCTGTGAGTACCGGCCTCAACGTCAACCACCAAGCCCTCGCTATTCTCAGTTGCCGGAACGGATGTCAGAAAACTTTCCCATGCCCCAGCTTCCGGCATTCTGGAGGGACCGCGTGCCAGGCCCGAGACTCTATTTCGAGCAGGTGTGTGTGGCGCAATTGGGCGATCATGATGCCCAATGCGTCTAGACTCCTGGTGCCTGAGTCCATCACACATCACGCCCTCGGGGCCACGCCGGGACGTGCCGCCCAGGCACATGGTGAGAGTCACAGACACGACACGTAGCCGTCACACCGCCTCTCGCAAGCATCGCCAGGATATCGAGTTTGAGTAGTTAGGGGTCGGGATTAGGACCGGCTGCGACGCAGCCGTCGCTTGCAGATCGCGCTATAATACATAAACCCGAGATTCTTCCCGTTTACGACTGTCCACATCTCAGCCTGCTCACGTCTCAGTCTATTCGCAGCCCACCGCTTCCAGCCTCTCGCCGCGCACTCCCACGCGCACCCACCGTCAGTGACCGTCCATGGCACCACCCCCCGCCGCGCCGCCCGTCAAACTCATATTCACCACCACCTCCCTGCGCAACGTGACCATCGCCACCGCCTCCGACTCGCACTACTACGAGGTCGTCACACACAAGTGGGAGCCCGAGGCCAGCGCCAGCACGCACGTGCGCCGCCTCCAGGGCGAGTCGGGCATAATGCTCCCCGTGGCGGAGCTGCGGCGCGGGAAGGAGCGGGAGGGGCACGAGGACGGCGTGTGTACGGGGGTCGTCTTTGTCCGCAGCCCCGGCGGGGAGGAACGAGGGAGCGGAGGGGCAGAAGGGGCGAATCCCGAGAATGGCAAGCGGGATCAGGTCGATCAGGAAGATGTTATCGCCCCTGACGTGTTCCTGGCGGGCGGCGACGACGGAAAGAGGTGCGTGTCTTCAGCTCCGACGGTGCCATACGCTCATTCCTGCCAGCCTCGGCACCTTCACAGTCCCCACCGGCCAACACTACACATGGCGTGAATCAAAGCGTTCCATCGAGGTGCGTCTCCTGTCACCCACACTCTAAAGCCAACCTCACAGCCGTCCAGCTCATCAACCCCGCCTCCCCCGACAAGCCCCTCGCCCGATTCCACCGGCACCACCGGCACCTCGGCGTCCTCCGCATGTCGGCAAAGCCCTCCCTCGACGTCGCCGTCGAGATCGCCGAGGACAGCGCCGCCATGGATCACTTCATAGGTGAGTATGTGGTCACGTGCCGGAGAGCGAGATCGTCCGTATTAATACCCGGCATAGTAAGCTTCCTCCTCGCCGAGGCAAGACGACGCCGGTGATCCACATCATACACACCCCATCAAACATCGTCCACATCAACCGCACACACCATACGTCCGCACACCCGCATCAACCTCGAAGATCACGCACATCCCCGCATCGCTATCATAATCACCATATACCCGGTCTCGATTCGCTGCTGGCTACATCCATAGTACATAATAGTCTGAGTTCAAGCTGTGTATTTAATCTTATTTGTTCGCCGTTTGGTTTTGCTGTACATCGGACAAGGTTGAAATATCACAAGTACACTTGGTTAAATGATGTCATCATGTCGTGTAATGATTGATTGCGCAGACCGCAAAGTACTGCATGTCAAGACGCCCACAACGTCCCAGACTAGAATCTTGTCTCTCGTGCTCCTGGACACGACACCTTTGAGCCGAAATGCGACGAGTGCTACAGGATCACTATGTTCCTTCAATACATGCACTGACTCCGCAGTGGCCACGTTCCAGACTCGAACTGCCGTGAACGCCACTATGTCTAGTTGCAGATAAGGGAGAGATTGGACGAGTACACAAGCACCCACACACAGCCGCGGATTGTGGACAAGTACAATTGGCCACATTTCGGTCATTGTCTCGTTATTGATAGCTCACCACTGTGGTCCGTTTGCAATCCTTTTGTTCTGTTTAGATAAGCTTGGCATTTCCCAGAGTATAAGTAGTACAGGTTTTCACGGAATATAGACATCTTTTGACCTCCCTTCCACTCGCCCGGCTCCTTTCTGAACTCTACCTTTCGGAGCAGGCCTCACATATGGCTTACACCACGCCCATCCTGCGAACAACCATGAACAATCGTCTACCCCGAGAGCTCATTGATGAAATTATGGGTCATGTTGACGAGAAGGACCATATTAGCTACTATCACCTGTGGGCCTGCTCGCTCGTTTGCCGATTCTGGCTTCCCTCAGTCCAACGTCTCCTCTTTCACCACATAAAACTTCCCTCAATCCAGCATTACGCCTTTAACTACTACAAAAATCTGCCTCTAACAGTGCCGCCCGAAAGGTTGTCTGCACAAATCCAGCGACTCGATCAGGCTCTACTCAACTCGCCCCATCTTAGAAGTTATATCCGCACGCTGGAGCTACCTGACTTGTCGACATGTGGATCTTCTACATGCGATGACCCCAGCTGCCCAACATCGATTTCGATATGGAAATCACTCTCCCCACTATTGCGCAAGCTCACCCATGTGCAGAAACTCCAAATTTCAGGCCTGACTTGGAGTTTATTGCCAGGGGATTTGAGACAATCGCTTTGCCAGGTACTTGAGCTGCCCTCGATGGAGATTCTATCTATCAGCAACGGTGAATTTACTTGCATGGACGACTTTACAAATTTTATAAATCATGCCAGAGGCCTAACAGACCTCACCTTGACTCATCTCAACACGTCCGCACCCGTTCCTGCGAGTCTGTTGGAAACCAAACAAGGGGAGGACAGTCTTCTTTTTCTTCTTTTTCTTCTAATCCAATTTATCGTCTTTGGGCGCCGAGCCCAACGTAAGACGGTTTCTACAAAGCCCCAGTCAACAGAGGAGGACAATGAACAGAGGTTCGAGCGCAACCGCATTCACCTGACTAGGCTGGAGTTGAGGACCGGGTCCGATCATTCCCCATTTATTAGCTGGCTCCTTGGACCTCGATCACATTTGGACATATCGCACATCCACACATTACGCATAGGGTTCTTTGACACTAAAGATGATAGTCTCAACCGGTTACTTCGCGCCATCGGCAGCTCACTCAAGCACCTCTTTATTAATATTGTCCTAAGATTTGACAGTGAGTGACGACCTGTTTGATTGAACACAAAACCTTTGCCTGACTCAATAGCAAAAGCGGTCCCTGTTGTTCAACTTGATCTGGCGTTCAACATGAATATTGAAATCTTACATGTTCGCGCGACTATTAAAAGGAACAGCCTGTCCACCTTAGGGAGCGTCCTGTCTACTATCAATGCATCCAACCATATACATAATGTGGGATTGTATATTCTTCCTACCGGCACCGTGGACTGGGAAGCTTGGGAAACAGTGTACAGTGTCCTTGCGGGGCCTCATTTCCAGTTTCTGCGGGCGCTGTACATCAATATCCGGTCTGCGTGGGAAAGCGATGATTCTCTGGTTTTCTTGGAGAGGAGTAAGGACATGGTTGCTGGATATCCGTCATTAGCAACCCGAGGCGTTTGGGTATCTTCTTCTGACAACAGTGATGATTACTGTCCTCTAGATTGTTAGAATAATCCCTGGAATTAAATGGGATATAATTGACATTTCCACAATCACTTCTGTGGGTGGACCGATCAATTTCCGTAAAGAGCGGAAATAATGTGCTAGCATTAACACAGCTGGAAGAAGCCTAGTAGTATCTTAAGACCCAGCATAATGTCTGGGATGGCGATTACAGAATGGCTACTAAATACCGACGATCAATTCACTTCCTAAGTAAAACTGGGGCAAGCGCACACCAGTGATTAACTAGGTGGATAAGCGGGGATGTGGATGAATGATGGAAAAAAGGCATTACTGTATCCTTGTGACTCCCATGAGACATACTTGGTGCGGGCATGGCAAATGTCACGGTTGGCGTAGACGGAAGGTGATGGTGATATGGAATGCCCGCGAACCACGAACCACGACCCACGACCCATGTGCTCGAATCCCGACTCATCCACTGATGAACCTGAACGAGAGGCACCAGAACCGAGTGCTGCAATGACTCTGGATTCTATTTTGCCGTTATTTTGGGCTGCACCATCATGACGGGTTTTTGTGTGAAGATGTTACCGTCACAGGTCCGCGGGGCGGGAAAGCACCCCTGCACACCGCAGGGCGTGTCGCAGGGCCAAAGGGCCAGAGTCCCGTTGCCACCGGAAATTGTTGATGACGTGAAGCTACGCGGACCATGGGAGGGCGGCGTTCGAGGCGGCGAAGGCGCAGCTGAGCACGGTCGTCGACGGCGGGGGTCTGTAGAACGAAGGAAATATAAAATATGACCTTATCATATTCTACTCGAGATCTTGTTCGCTTTTATACTAAATACAATGTCCTTTATTGTTGAGAGTAGGTGATAGTAAAGGACAAGATTGTATTCCTCGACTCGCGAGGTTTTAGAAAAATATACAGAGACTAGCTACTGTAACTAAGGGATTCGATAGGAAGCTTGAACTAGTGGAACCACGAGTGACCATAGATAAGTAATATTTGAGCGATGGAAAATTCAACGGACCCCCCAAGTGAAACAAAAATCACAACATGCCTAATTTAAGAATCAGAAACTTGTGTTGCGCCAGTGGCAGAGACTTCGTGAAGACGTCCACGATGTTCTCAGTGGACTGAACATAAGTGATGTTGGCGTCACCGTGGTCAACGAGCTCGCGAATCCAATGCCCTTCGACACGCAAATGTTTGGTGTGGGGATGGTGGGATGCGTTGTGTATGTTAGAAATCGTCTGCATATTGTTGCAATAAATGGGAATCGGCTCGGTGCAGGGCAATCCGAGCTCCTGGATGAGGTGGCGAATCCACAGGGCGTGCCTGACCCCAGGGATCAAAGCCATGGACTTGGATTCCATGGTGGAGAGGGCAATCCGAGTCTGCTTCTTGGAAACCATGCGACGATGCAACCATGATAAAGACAGACATAACCACCCACAGAATGTGAATCAGTAAGGCCAGCAAAGTTGGCGTCGGAAAGATTTCAATGAGAGGGATGGACGGTGAGTGACGCAATATGATGCCCTTGTCGTGTGTGCCTTTGAGGTATCGAATAAGGCATTTGACTGCCATCCAGTGGGACATAGTAAAATTATGAGTGTGTTGACTCAACTGCTGGACTGCGAAGGCAATGTCGGGACATGAGCCTAGGACAGCCAGCGTACATCAGGGACGCAATTGCCTGTGCGTAAGGTACATCTGGCACCGGGTCATCTACAGGGCATGGCTCAAGCGACTTGATGTCATGTAAGATGGGCGTGTCCACCGGCGGGGCCTCGACCAGGTTAAAGCGCTGGACAATAATGTCGATGTAGTGGCCCTGCGACAGCTTAATGAAGTCACGATCAGGGTCAATTTCAACCCTGATACTGAGGATTTTGAGCATCTCGCCGAGTTCCTTCATCGTAAAATTAGAATGGAGGTTTTTGACACTCTCCATTAATGTTTTGGTACTGGCAAAAAGACCAAGGTCAGCCACATAAATGGTGATGATACTGAGCCGGTTGCCGGTTTTCTTAAACAAAACGCAGTCATCAGCGTGGCTCTGCATGAAACCATCATCGATGAGGACCATAGTGAGCTTCTTGTACCAGGAATGACCTGACTGTTTCAGGCCATACATGGCATGATGCAGCTTCAGTACACGTCCTGACCCGTCATCAAAGCCATCTGGCTGGCGCATGTAGATCTCCTTGTCTAGAGTGGAGTTTAAGTACGCGCCTTTCATGTCCATCATCTCAATTTCCCACCCATTTTGGATAGCGAGCGCGAGCATGAGGTGGAGGCTGTCTAGCTTGACAACCGGTGATGTAACTTCAAAGTAGTCAGACAGGGATCGTGCCGGTTTGTATTTGTCATGTCATATAAATATGATTTCAGCCCATATTCCCGGTTCTGAAAGTTCAAAATTGTATGCCCATAGTTGTATCTGCAGCTATTTGGGACTGTTTGGGATGCCACATATTTATCTAACACTAAATCCTTCTGCTGCTCATAGTCCTATCTTTCAGTTAATGTATGGAGATATTAATGTTGATTTGACAGCTCAGTATTCTACTTTGGTTTCTATAGGCGAATGTGCTCTTAGATCGGCAAAAGATCCAGTTGCTGCATCAGATTTTATTACTGTTGAAAAACCGGTCATACTTGACTGATCACCGAGATCACCGACCCTTTGTCCACTTAGCGTGTTGTCCCTTGCCACAGCCCCTTTTGTATCTTCACCCCATTGTTCTACCCTATTGTTCTATTCCTCTTCTAGAGTACAAAAGGTCACTCTAGCTAGTATAAGTAGAGCCCCAATTGTACGACGACCTCTCAGCTTCTCCTGACGTCGTCTTAGCCTTAGAGTCTCTGTCTCAGACCTCTGCGCCTACAATTACTTTTTCTATGCAGGTGATTTTTGAACATTTATTTGGATGGGATTATAAAAGTAATACTGGTTGTACAGCAGGTGGTATTCTTGGACATTTACAAGCATGGTCTGGAACCGTAGAATTAACAGAACATGCTAACTTTCATGGTCATTTTCGGATTTGGTTATTAGGTGGTATTAATCCATCTGAAATATACAAAAGACTTAGAACAGATAGCAATTTTGAACGTCACTTTTTTGCTAATGTTGAATCTATTAGTTACCATCACCTGCCAAATGTAGATTATGAGCATGATTGTCATGACTCATTTATTCCTGTATCCAGTTATCTCCATTTTCCCTTCCTTTTCTTCGCCCCTATGTTTGCTCTGTTCACTCTTTGCTGAATTCAGGCGTGATGGTTCATCATGGGTCCCATTATCTTCCCGATTCAACCCCCTTTTGGGTGTTCCTATGGCCAGAATACATTCGTGGGATGTCCTACCCGTAGATCATGTGGGATCAACCCAGCAGACCAAGAGTCGGTGCAGGGTAACATGTATGCAGGTCTCAAGGCGTGTTTTCTTACATAGGTGCCTTCGTCCTCTCTCCCTCCATTTTTTCATGTTTGCACTCCTCCCCTCTTCCATTGTATATGTGTTTCACCTATTTGTATCCTGACTGCGCACCCCTATCCAACCCTGACTCAAGATGGCCTCTAACATCATATGAGCACTCAGTATAAGTAGTTTACGTTCACATGTATATTCCCCAGTTCAATTATCATATGTCTATCTTGTGAAAAACTTGACCTCACTGTGACCATCATCTTGAGCCCTCTTCTATAGACTACCATCTTTGATCAGAGGAGGACTTAAGCACCACTGGTGAGTTTTCGTACTTCACCTTCACTACCTTAGCCTTCGTACTATTATTGGTGCTGTTGGCAAAGGATTGTTACTGCTTGACAACCTTTCTGTGAGACCTTGCACATTACATCGTCAAGTGTCACGGGCTACTTTGCTACGACTGTAGATAGGGCGAGCTCCATTTGGGCAGCCCTTTCACCTTCTGGACATTTATTGGTTCATCTTATTTGCCGAACGGCACACTTTGTTGCACAAGTTATTCCGGCATTCGCTGTGTTCACTAATACACGATATTAACGCCTAAAAACCAATCTTGACAGTATAATTGAACTAACAACTACAGTCAAAGCATTCTCTATCTACTTCTCATGTCATCTACACAACAAGAGCACTTTGCAAGGCCCCACTGGAGACATCATCCCTTTCTCCTGCTTAGTCGCTATGTCCGCATCTCGGCCTACACCACATCATCCGGTCCCTGAACACGCGTTGCCACCTCATTTCAATGTTCAACACCAGCTAACTCCAGGCAAACAGCACTTCTCCCCTCAGCGCCCACTTTCAGCCAGTACTTCCATATCCAGCAACAGGCCCAGTGCCAATTCTTTACGCCGCCTATTGGCCCCTCATTCACCCACAGAACCCTAGCAGCTTTCAAGCACCTTATCCTTCTAGACTTCCTCAGATTGTCAGTGCCTCAGGATCCTGATTACAATTGGCCTTCGCAGGACCCCACTTGCCACTGGCTTCACCTAGTCATACTCTGAATCCATTTCTCGATGTGCACTATGCCCAACGTCCTCCATATATGCATCCTACACCACCTCTCAATGCTGGGCACACCACCCCTGTACAAGGGGGATTTCGGGCTCACATGCCTGCTTCACACAATTCTTCATCTCATTCACATCACTCACATGCCTCTTCGCACTATTCCCAGGCTCTTTGCAGTCCTCACCATTTGGTACACAGCGACCACACTCGAGTTGATTCCCAACAAGGTCTTCCTCCCCAGGTGCCTTTAGCGGATCAGGGACATCACACTGACCCTGCCCTTGGACACCACCTTGGCTATGCTTTTGGTGGCCTGCCTTATTACAATCTGAATGCTGTGCCATTCGGGGGCACCCCACCTCTCTTTGCAGGACAACCTCACCCCTTCGCTGGGCAACCTCCCCCGCAACAACCTCTAGCACAGATTCCTGCCCCACCTGGCAGGCCTGCACCTCTTCCATTCGCGGGACAACCTCCCCTACAACAACTTCCAGCACAGATTCCTGCCCCACCTCACCCCTTCGGGGGACAACCTCCCCCACAGCAACCTCCGGCACAGATTCCTGCCCCACCTGGCAGGCCTGCACCAGCTCCTCCACCACCTTTCGGGCCACCCTTGCCCCATTTTGAAGTACCTCTGATTGGGCCTCCCGGCCCCCTTGGACCTCCTGGCCCACCTCCACCTCCTGGTGGAGGGCCTTGGCCATAACCAGGATTCTTGTGGAACCCTTATTACCCTTATCCATTCACCTACCTCCAGGCTGCCCCTGATGGTGATTCTGATGCTGTGAAACCTGAGAAATTCACAGGAAAGGAACCTCACCTTCTCCAAACATTCATTGCTAGTTGTATTATGGTCTTCGACAACAAGCCACAAAATTTCCAGCAGGAGCAACAGCGAGTCTCCTATGCAGCATCCTACCTCAGCAACATTGCCTTGATCTTGTGGCAACCCTTTCTCATTCAGTGTAAGAATCCTAAGTACTGCGAGTGCAGAATCGAGGATAGTAGAGATGTGTGACCTTAAGGTCGCACTAGCTAGAGGCTTATAAGCTCGAGTGAAGTGCGGAAAAGTAAGATGATATTCTAGAACTAAGTACAGCTCGGTTTTATAGGGAAAGACACGAACCGTGCGGTGGCATGAGTGGAAGCCGCGCAGCTGGTGGACATAGGTATGTAAAGATGTGATCAGTGGACAGTAGGTACGTGCGAGTGGAACGGTGGACTGGGTATGTAAGGATGCAATCAGTGAAACATAAGTACGCGCGAGTGGCACGGTGGACTGATAAGATACGCGCGAGTGGAACAAAAGAGGCAATGTCCGGATCTTAATCACTACGAGCCTAAGAATAGAATAACCAGGAAATGTAAAAATAGACTGTGTCAGAAATCACCGTACAGGGAGTGTAACTCCCTTACATCTCCCCGGGACTAAAATGTTGACCGTCCCCGGTCAATCGTAAGGTTGGGAAGGCAGAAGTCAACTGGAGACGGAGGCGTCCGAAGGGATATCGCCATTGTCAACGACAGTTGTGACGGGAATGATGGTGCGTGAGCGGGGATAATAGGGGACCAAGCGAAATGCGGCGAAAGGCAGTTTATGAACAGAACCATCGAGCTCGGCGAGGATATACGCGCCATTACGGTTGCGTCTGACCACAAGGAGAGGCCCCAGATAACGCGGCTTCGTCTTTCGGGAGAGATCAGCCTCAATCCTCGTGTTACGGACCAGCAAGTGATCCAGGTACGAAGTTGTAGTCCTTAATGAGATTTGCGTTCTCCTTCTCGAATTGAGCAATGGACGCATAGTGGGCTTTCAGGACGCGGTCTTTCACTGCCGCCAAGTCTTCCTCCCTCTTCTCGAGCTGACGAGCACGGATCGCAATGAGGTCGACATAGGAGAGGGGTTTGTCGAGCTTCGGCACCAGGAAGGTGGCTTCAGCGAGGTCGAAGGGAAGGATGGGGTCGACACCGTGTGCCATGAAAAGGGGGAAAGCCCCGTGTCTTTGCGTACCGTAACATGATCTGCCCAAAATATGTGGGGCGTAACGGAGGGCCAGCGGGTGATATCGCCATCACAAGCCTTAACGATGGAGTCTCTGATGCTCCTGTGACTCCGCTCCACAATCCCATTAGCCTGTTTGTTATAGGGAGAGATTCGGATATGAGTAATGTGGTATTTCTTCGCCAGCCAGTCCAGCCCCGCAACGATCGGCGCCCCATTATCTGTAACAATCTCCTCCACCGCACCCCACCTACACAGCAGATCCTCGAACACAAACTTCCCCACTGCCACACCCGTTTCCTTCGCCAATATCCTGAATTCGGGATAAGAAATCAATGAATAACGGCCCTGCAAAATATACGACACTCCCGCGACCTTCGGCATATGCATCGTATCAATGTGAACTCTGCGAAAGAGAGGGGCGGGAGCTGCTACAACGGGGGGAATATGCACGTGCTGGGTGGAACGGATCTGACACTCGTGGCACGTCTTCAGGAACCAGGCGATGTCTCGGTCAATACCCGGCCACCAAAAACGATCGGTCAGGGTTCGGCGCGTCGAGTAGAAACCCCTGTGCCCGAGCTGGTTGTGTGCCTGCAGCATAAAAGATAGACGCTCCGTAGCAAGGAGGATGACGAGCTGGTGAGCCTTAGTAGGGCTGCGGCGCCAGAGCTGATTATTGCGCACGAAAAACCGAGAGGCGCGTCGGAGGAATCTTCTGAAGTGACCATCGTCGAGAGCGGCCGGCCTCTGCGCAGTGTCCAAGGATGTCTTGACCTGGGGCAATTCTAAATCTGCGGCGATGTCTGCTTCTGAGCGTGGGATCGCGTCAAGGGTCTGTCCTTCCGGGATGGGACCCACGGCAAAACAAAGGAAAGGAAAGGAACGCGCCGCCGCCTGGCCCAAAGAATACGAGCCTCCTATTTCCCCCTCACCCCGCACAAAAGCCTTAGGCGGCGTCAACGCTTGCCCCCTGGTCGGATAACCGACACTTCGTTGGAAGTGCGGTAGCGTTGACCCGGCCTTCTCTAATGCCTGTCCTTCCACCCACGAATTGACCCAAACCCCTAATTCCAACACTTCATCTACCCACTCGTCCGACGGCTCCTCCTCATCCCCTAGGGCGGCCCACCTTCTGGAAAGCCCGTCCGGTCCTTCGTGTAGTCTCCCTGGAACATGAACGAGCTCGAAGCTAAAGAGCAAAATACCCGCGATCCACCAATTCATGGCATTGTTAGGTTGAATATCCGGATTGTTCAACATGCCTTTGATGTACTTTGCATCCACCTCTAACCGAAACGTCGGCAGACCCACCAAATGTATGCGAAGGGACTTCAGCGCATGAAAGACACCATGCAACTCCAGCTTCGACTGGGAGTATCTGGCCTCACGTTCCGTCCACGAGATTGAACCGTACCGTGATGGCTTTCGGCGACCCACCTCGTCCAGCTGATACACGATCCAGCCCACCGCGAGGAAGGATGAGTCCACTGCGACAATAACCAGCCGATTGCTGGGGTAATCGATAGGCGCCAGCGCAGGTGCTGAGACCACCCGTTCCTTCAAAATATCCATCGCCGTCTGCTGCTCATCTCCCCACACAAACTCCACCCCCTTCCTTGTCAACTGGATCAACGGCCGGGCCACCTCCGCAAAGCCCTCAATAAAAATCCGTACCACCCCACAGGTGCCTAAGAAGCCCCGTACCTCCGTTAGGTCATTGCAAGCCAGCCAGTTCTGGATCTTGGAAACCCTAGCCTTATCCGGTACGCGACCCTCATAGTTGCATGTATGTCCCACAATACTCACTTGAGGGACTCCCAGGTGTAGCTTATGCGCAGAGAAGGTACCTCCAGCATGCTTCATACGATGGAACACCCTGTTAACATCGTTGAAGTGCTCCCAGACGAAACACCGTATGCCATTATTCTCGGGCAGGGTCTCAAAGCCTCCGTCCTCCCGTTCATACCTTGTCTTTGGGCCTAGGATCGGGACGTCGTCGAGAAAAGGTGGAGCCGTATGGAGCTCGTCCTGAAGAATGAAAGTGACATGACCCTGGAAGATCGAGACCGAATTGGACCATCCCATAGGCAAGGCAGTGAGCCTGTACGGTCCCAGCGGCGTTTGGAATGTAGTCAAATCTCGGGATTCTGACGCAATAGGTGCGTGATCATAGCCAACGTAGAGATCACTATATTGCCCTTCCCGTGCATTGCTTGGTGTAGGGCTCGACATTGGGGGGCAAGCCAGCATCTTTTATGGTGACTGCATTCAGCGGCTGCAAATCATGCACAATCCGAAACTTCCCGTTCTTCTTCGGCACACAAAACCAACGCAATCTATAGGAAGATCCCGACGGCTCGTAAGTCCCGCATGCAATCTTATCCTTGATGAACTTGATGACTTCTTCGCGCAGACCGTGCGGGATGGGAATGTTCTTCAACGCCCACGGTTCGTGCTCCACCGTTGGGATGACCACCGGGTCGAAGTAGTCCTCTTGAAACCTCCCACGCTCAGCGTCCTCCCATGCCAATGCCTCCTCGTTCTTCGCCAGCACCTCGAAGACCAAGTTTTCCTCCTCTTCCCACAGAAAACCCCTCCTCCTCCACTCAAACGCCTCCCATCTTTCCTTCGTCAACCGCTTCCCAAACGCTAGTGGTGTTCCTGGCCGCAGGGACAGAGCCGGGAGAGTCAGCAGGGGGTCCTCAGGAAACCGTCGGTTTGGACGCGCTGCCTCCGGCAGCGTTGTTGCGACCGGGCGAATTTTACGCGCGACTGGCTTATACTTAAGGCCCAGGGCGGGAGTCGTAAAGTCGTAGACGGTGCGTAGGTAATGGGAGGCCACCGGAAGTGATACTGACCGGAAGGCTGGAACTAGAAGACCTTGGGCAGGAGATGGCGCTGCTAGCATAAGATGGGCTTGGTGGTTGTCACCAGAACGGTGAGGCATCATTGGGACCCGCATCCTCTTCCCCGGCTTTTTGGGATCAAAAATTATAAGTGTCTCGCCTACGTCTTCCGTGTCGCACTGTGCGGCCAGTTGGAACGGTCGCCTCAACAGCAGCCGGTAAGGCGCCTTCTCGATGATCCAAGCATGGACGAAGATACTAATACCAGCGACTGTGAGCTCCAAATTTTCCACAACCCCTGTATTCATTTTGGTGCCCCCGTTCGCATCCCTCATGTTCAGCTTCAAATCCGGGTTCCAAGGCAGGTTCAACTCGCGGACAGCCTCCTTGCTAATACAAATGAGCTCGGCGCCCGAGTCATAAAGCCCCACCTCGTCGAACTGCCCCGCGACTCTAACCTTCAGCTCCATGATGGGCGCTGAGTAGACCGGGGCGGCGGCACTAAGCAGATTTGTGGCCGTTGGGAGGGGAGAAGGCAGCTGCGGCGAAAGGGAGTAGGCGGCCATTCTGTTGACTTTGCAGAAGTCCACACTATACTTTCGATAATCCGGTGACAATGATAAAAGCTCCCCGACCGAGATGTTAGCTGGCGCAGCGAGAGTCCGTTCGAAGACACGTTGGACCGCGCTGGGGTCATCGCACTTGGAAGAGTACTGGTACTGGGGCGACTTCTTGCCTGGCTCCACTGGTGACTTCGCCGCCTCCGTTGCTACCGAGACCATCGCAGGGTATGCCCCCTTTGCATCCTCAAAACCTTCCCCCCCGTCCGCATTCTTCAGCTCGCCCTCCACTCCTCTATCCATGTCCTCTTCCACCGGCTCCACTCTGTAATATGTAGCTGTCCCTTCGTGGACATTTTGATTTGATGCGCGAGACTGCAGAGCCAGATCCACCGACACCTTGAGTCCCTGTGGGTGACCCTGCACACGAACGCCATTCGGCCATCTGTAACAGCCGGTATCGAAGACAACCTTGCCCTCTCTAATGTACTCCTGACCGATAGGACATTCACGGGGCCCGATCCCCGAACAGTTTGATGCATTGCGAAAGGCGCATGGCCGCGACACTGGCAGACGGCAAGCCTGTGGCACCGGAAGCGACGCAGGTAGCCCGGCCGGGAGAGCAGGGACAAAGGCCTTTGGTGGTTGCAGCATATTCATACAGGCAGGGTCCTTTGCCAGAATCTGAAAGTACGTGGTCATATAAGCCGTATCATCAATTTTAAAATCTCGAAGATGCTTCAGGAGGTCCTGCACATCACCGGGCTGTTGACTGGGAAACTGGACTGTTTTCTTCACGACTCTCGATGCTTCCCCAACTCCCTGGGACTGGAGAAATGAGGCCTCCGGGGACGGAGTCGACAGGGGGGGGGCGCGGGTGAAGGCATTGCTGTTGAGCACATAGCAGCCAGCTTGGTACACATCACTGATGGCATAGGGGTCTTCGTGTGGGTGGTCCGGCTTAATAACACTAAGGTGACATTCCAGCGGCTCCTGTGTATCTGGATGGAGGCCGAACCAGAAGTACCGCGCGGCGTCCTTCTCAGACAGCTGCTTGTCTTTGATCAGGTACGCGGCAGTACCCTGGAAGCACCGGTGATAAACTCGGAACTCGGTATCAGTGATGATAACTTTAGCAGCAGACGTCTGAACGAATGAGTCTAAGGTGGCACGCGTACACTTCTTTGACTGAACGGCCCCTCCAAATTCTTCTTTAATTGATGAACTAAACACGTCCCAATCCTCAGCTGCATATCCATCGAAAGCCTCAAAAATGAGACGCTGGGATCGTTCAAGGTAATGGAACATAACCTTCACCCATTCAGCCTTCGGGAGCTGAGCATCGCCAGTGCAGGTTTCGTAAACTTCGAGGAATTCGGCGATGTCCTCGTCCTCTCCGTTAAACATTCTCGGGGCTTTCTTTGATCTTGGGGCTGGCATAGCCGCTTTACCAGTGAGGTGCGACATGGGTAGAGATGGCGGCTGGTGAGGTGGTGCTGAAGGAGGATGAGACTGGGGCAAAGAGGACAGTCGAGGGATCCGGGATGGAGCTGAGGGTGTACTTCGAAGAACTCGATCTGTCGGGGGAGGGGGTTTATGTGAACGTTTCGGAATGATGGAGGATCGGGAAAGAGAAAAAAAGCAAGGCGTAGCTCAAGAGAGAGACTTTTAATCTCAAGGTTGTGCAGAGTCGACGATGCGTGAGGCTCCAGTATGTAAGAATCCTAAGTACTGCGAGTGCAGAATCGAGGATAGTAGAGATGTGTGACCTTAAGGTCGCACTAGCTAGAGGCTTATAAGCTCGAGTGAAGTGCGGAAAAGTAAGATGATATTCTAGAACTAAGTACAGCTCGGTTTTATAGGGAAAGACACGAACCGTGCGGTGGCACGAGTGGAAGCCGCGCAGCTGGTGGACATAGGTATGTAAAGATGTGATCAGTGGACAGTAGGTATGTGCGAGTGGAACGGTGGACTGGGTATGTAAGGATGCAATCAGTGAAACATAAGTACGCGCGAGTGGCACGGTGGACTGATAAGATACGCGCGAGTGGAACAAAAGAGGCAGTGTCCGGATCTTAATCACTACGAGCCTAAGAATAGAATAACCAGGAAATGTAAAAATAGACTGTGTCAGAAATCACCGTACAGGGAGTGTAACTCCCTTACATCAGGTCCCAGAACCTCCCATTCGGAGCAACTGGCTTACCTTTGTTGACGAACTTAATTGTCTTTTTGGTCAGGCTGATATCATCCAGGTCTCTGAGTGAGCCATTTGCAAGCTCAAAATGATTGACACCCATCGCATCAATCGCCACATGACCACTTTTGCTGAGTTGTCCTCTTACGTCGAGTGGAATGATGCCGCCCTTTATGACACTTTCTATAATAGCCTTGCTGAGTGTATCAAAGACCACATGCTCTCTTATGACTGTCCCAAAAGCCTCAACGATCTCAAGTGTCAGGCCCTTCGCATTGACAATTGATACTGGGAGCATCAAGGCGAAAAGCAGATTACAACTTCCATTAATCCCCCTTCCTCTTCTGAACCATCCCCCACACCACATGCTAATGCTTTCCCCAGACCCTCTGCAGCAGCCAATCCTGACAAACAGAAAGACCTTTCTGGTATCCTTGATGCTACTGGATGTCTTACTGAAGCCGAGAAAGAGTGATGAAAATCCAAAGGCCTTTGTCCTTATTGCGGCAAACCCCCCACACATCACGCGAAGGGGTGCCGCTATCAGGAGCCTGCCTCAACCACTGGCAGGGCTATCTTCACCCTCGAAGGTGATCCTCAGGTTGCCACTCTCGAAGAGGCCTCCGAAGATAGCGAAGATTCTCCTGCGGAAAACTAGTTCACAATCCCTCTGTGGTGTTAATGATGGGTCGCCCTATTCCTTTGAACACCAATCCCATTCACTTTGTACCATCTGTGTATCTGTTCATTTCCATTAGTTCCCATTCTGATTCATCTTTCGTCATCCATGTACACTTTCACTGGTCTCTCTAACTCCATTCCTACTCTCATCTACTCCGGTGCCACTTTGAATGTCATTGATAGCTCATTCTCCTCCCATCCTGGTTTCTTATTTACATCGCTCTGTTCGCCGATCACTGTCATGACCTGTCTATTTCCCTTACCCCGCTGTCTCTATGTTCCCCCTCATCACTCCCTCTGCATCTTTGCCTGAGTTCGCTCCACCCTTTGATCACTGCTCCTCTATGTTCGCTCCATTTGCTGTTCGCCCCATTTGCCGAACGACTATTCGCTGCTGGCATCATTCATCAGCAGGCACACCATCAAACACGATCAACACCCTTTACCCGGCGTGATGGTTCATCACTGACCCCATCATCTTCTCAATCCAACCCCTTTAGGTGTTCATATGGCCAGGATGCATTCGTGGGACATCCTACCCGTAGTTCGTGTGGGATCAACCCAGCAGACGAAGAGTCCGTGCAGGGTGGTGTATATGCAGGTCCCAAGGTGTGTTTTCGTACATATGTGCCTTTGCCCTCTTTCCTCTCTGTCGTTTCATGATTCGCACCCCTCTTCCATTCTATTGTATGTCTATTTCATCTATTTTGTATCATGACTGCGCACCCCTATCCAACCCTGATTCATGACAGCCTCTTTCCTATTTGCTGTTACCATACGAGCATTCAATATAAGTAGTTTACATTTGCATGTACATTCCTCAGTTAAATTATCATATGTCCATCTTGTGCAGAACTTGACCTCGCTGTGACTATCATCTTGAGCCTTCTCCTGTAGATTTCCATCTTCAACCAGAGGACGGCTTAGGCATCACTGGTGAGTTTCCATACTTCATCTTCGTTACCTTAGCCTTCGAACTATTATCTGTGCTGTCGGCGAAGGGCTCCAAAGGAGTACCTTCACTGGCGAAAGGATTGTCACTACTTAGACAACCTTTCCGTGGCACCCTGCAGGTTACATCGTCAAGTGTCATGGGCTATTTTTCTACAACTGTAGATAGGGCGAGCCCTGTTCGGGCAGTCCTCTTATCTTGTGAACATATATTGGTTCACCCTCTTCGCCGAACGGCATACCTATTCGCACAAGTTATTTGGGCATTCGCTGTGTTCACTAATACACGATATTAACACCTAAAAACCAATCTTGACAATCACTCTCTCCTTTTTTGATAGGAAACCAGCCACCGCTGGTTTCATTCACGAATATCTAGATACTAGTCTCTCATTCAGCGACTCCTCCTCGCAAGACATTTCGCTACTTGTCACCCCTTTGCCCACTCCTATTTCCGAATCCTTCTGGTTACGAACAGACGTTCAACATGGATGGTGAACCATTACTTCCCTCAAAACCCATCCCCGCCATCCTTGGGTTACGTCCCGAACACGGCAATTGGACCACTCTCTTCCATCTTGGTCCTTCCACCAGGTGTCACTTCTTCGCCCACTCCTATTCCAAATCTTTCTGGTTACGAACAGACGTTCGACGTGATCATTACTTCCCTCAGTAAACCCTATCAAGAATCACTCCTCGGAGCCCCCTATATCGCTTCCCAAAACTTGTCCCCACCATCCTTGGGTTACTTCCCAAACACGGTGACTGGACCACTCTCTTACATCCCGGTCCTTCCACCGGATTTCACTTCTTCGCCCACTCCTATTCCGAATCTTTCTGGTTGTGTACAGATGTTCAACATGGATGGTGAGCCATTACTTCTATCAGCCCAGCCTATTGAGAATCCCTCCTCTGAGTCCTCCATATCGCTTCACACACTCTTATCCACCCATTTTCAGCCGAAGAAGAAAGCATAGTAGAAAATGAAACTATTCGATCAAAAACAGCACCTGACCCCATTCCAAACCATCCTCACCCATGTACACCATGTATAGATTGACTAAATGAAAACCACACCCGACGCCAGGTGCAATGGTCTGAACACCTGTCAGGATTCAACTACATCACTCCCTACTGAAATGGGTGACTTGGCACAAAGCCTGATGCATTGACCTGTTGGGGCGACGTGTACCCTAAAGGGGGGAATGGTGCTTGCGCATTGGCGAATCCTCACAACTTCCATTTGAGAGACCAGGCGCTCCCTTCGGTCCTCTTTGCTTCCCCTCTCGCCGCCCCCACCTCCAATTGAAATTGACTCCACCGATGAATACGAAATCACGAAAATCCTTGATAGTCATATTCGCCGAAGGAAGCTGGAGTACTTAGTCGAGCAGAAGAGATATGAGCACACTCCTGAGGCTACGTCTTGGGAACCCTCTTCGAATGTGACTAACTCGGCTCGCAGACTCGCTGAATTTCACACCAGGTATCTGAAGAAACCAAAAGGCTTAGGACCTTGTAGAACTCCAAGAAATGCTTCTATGTTCAAAATAATTCAAAAAACCATTCTACTTCATTAATTTCCTAATCGTCACCTGGACTCCCTCCAGTTCTAAAACAGCTCCATTTAATTCATTCAATTTCACTGACACATTCCTCATCAGATCCTTCGACCTGTCCACCAGCTCTTCGACACTTTCCTCAGCAACCAGCATAGACGTTCGAGTGCCTTCGAAGGTATCTGGAAATCAGCCGAAGATGATCATGAGGAAAATAGAAGGAGCTTACCAAGAATACCCTTTGAGGAGATCGACAATGTACCTGCAGTCGACCCCTTATCCTCCCCCTTCCCTTTGGCCTTGGCCTTCATCCCCCGCTCCCTTGCCCACTAGGTGCAAGTCACTGTTTGTTTACCATAACCTATGGCAACAAATAGTGAAAAAAGAGGAAATCCTGTAATAATTTGAAACTATGGCAAATGGTGAAAAATATTTTCTTTTTGTTTACAATTTAAAACATCTAGAAAATCTGAATACAGGCAAATAATAATTTCTTGCATCTTATGCAGTGAATAGACTTTATTTTGTCACAATTTATTTCTTATAAATGTTCACCTGTGTTTATTCATATTTTCTTGATTTTTTACATTGTAAACAAAAAGAAAGTATTCTTCACCATTTGTCATAGTTTCAAATTATTACAAGATTTCCTCTTTTTTTTTTCACTATTTGTTGATGTAGGTTATGGTAAACAAACAGTGACTTGCACCCAGTGGCCTCAGCCTCCCGACCATCCTTCTCCTCCTTTGCTTTGTATTCTAAATGAGGGACCAAAACTTGTGATGAGTTCGAATGATGAAGGAAGATTCGAAAACATATTTGCTTACCCTCTGGCGACACACAGGCCTGGCGATCATGGATACATCACCCACACATCCTTCCCACCAGCCCGCTACATGTATGATTATAGTGAAGATATCTTCCGCACTTCACTGACCTGATAACCGGCTCGGGCTATGGTGGGGACTTCCATTACTATGCTGCGAACATCTGCGAGAAGAATGGACACTTACCCCAATATAAATCTTCCACCCTACGAGATAGGCATGCTCAGGGTACCCTTGTGTAAAGATTGGTTTTTAGGCGTTAATATCGTGTATTGGTGAACACAGCGAATGCCTGAATAACTTGTGCGAATAAGTGTGCCGTTCGGCAAATAAGGTGAACCAATAAATGTTCAGAAGATAAGAGGGCTGCCCGAACAGGGCTCGCCCTATCTACAGTTGTAGCGAAATAGCCCATGGCACTTGACGATGTAACGTGCAAGGTGTCACGGAAAGGTTGTTTAAGTAGCAACAATCCTTTCACCGGTGAAGGTGCTCCTTCAGAGCCCTTCGCCAACAGCACAGATAATAGTTCAAAGGCTAAGGTAACGAAGGTGAAGTATGAAAACTCACCAGTGGTGCTCAAGTCCTCCTCTGGTCTAAGATAGGAATATAAAGGTGAGGGCTCAAGACGATGATCACAGTGAGGTCAAGTTTTGCGCAAGATGGACGTATGATAATTTAACTGGGGAATATACATGCGAATGTAACCTACTTATATTGAATGCTCTTATGGTAACAGCGAATAGGAAAGAGGCCGTCATGAGTCAGGGTTGGATAGGGGTGGGCAGTCATGATACAAATAGATGAAACACAGATACAATAGAATGGAAGAGGAGTGCGAACATGAAACAACAGGGAGGAAAGGGGACGAAGGTACTTATGTATGAAAACACGCCTTGGTGTTACAACCGTGCAGTTCCAATTTCCGACACTCAGTTTCACACACATTCCAACCCTCCGATAGTTCCGATATTCCACCCCTTGTTTTACTCCCTTGTTCTTTTGACTCTATTACTCGGACCCACCGGACCCACTTCTCAGTACAGCAACACCATATGTCTGGTCCTCATAGTTTCATTGACAGATATGTTTTCTGACCCCTTGTTCTTTTGCCATTGTTTTACCTTGCCCTGAACCCCCCTTGTAGTCCCCTTGTTCCCAGTTATTTAATTACCCCATATATCTATTCGACTTCCACTCTCTCCGGAATTTGCTTAGTACTACCTCATTACATGTTGTCTCAGTTCCTTGTATAAAAGCCTCTCATGTATGTCTGTTATTCTGCAATCAGATAATCGCCTTCGATACTTGATTTCCTTCGCTCTATCTCCTGTTCTTAGCACAGCAAGTTTAGCAAGACCTCTGTCTCTCCGCCTTCCGCCTTCTGACTCAGTTCTGACTCAAGTTCCAACTTCTGTTTAGTTCGATACTTTCCGACTTCCAACCCGCATTCCAAAATACTTAGGATGATAGTTTATTGGGGGCGCAACACATAAGTTGAAGCCGTTGTTCTTTCCAGTTCTGACTTGTGGAAATCTCAATATGTAACACTTGGGCCCTGAATATATGCTACCCTGCATGGACTCTTCATCTGTTGGGTTGATCCCACACAACCTACGGGCAGGATGTTCTGCGAATGCATTCCGGCCCTATGAACACCTAAAGGGGTTGGATCGGGAAGATGATGGGGCCAGTGATGATCCATCACGCCGGGTAGAGGGTATCAATTGTGTTTGATGGCGTACCTGCTGGCGAATGGGGAAAAGAGCGAATGGAGTGAACATATAGGAGGAGTGGTCGAAGGGTAGGGCGAACTCAGGCGAAGCTGCAGGAGGAGCGATGAGGGGGAACGTAGAGGTCATGACAATTACATTGTCTGCCGCTATCAGCCATAGTGCATGACATTTGCATATGAGCTTGGCTCATTGATAAAGCATAGGCAAGTCTGCCTCTTGCAACTATGCACCTGCTGTGACCTGACAAGCCTCAACTCCATATTGTTCATCTGGGCATCATAGTCCATGGCATTGGGATGCAGAGGCCGCATATAAGCTAGGTCAGGCTCTCGGGGAGTGGCTTTAAATTCTTCAGCAGAAGATAAACCATCAAGGTGACACGGTATGTTCCTCTGAATATAAGCCTTGACTTGACTGCAGAATGCCTCCATGCTGAGCAAAGTGTGCATATCATCAGCAGTAGGTGCATCCTGCAGCCACATGATCATATGCAGATGTAGCGTCCCCCGTCCTTGTGCCTCAACGACTCCAAAATAGCCTGTGACTTGGCCAAGAATCCCCATTTTGGACAGATGCGCCACGATCTGTGCTCGCTTCATGGCACTGGGCACTGCCATACATATGAAATGATCCATGTCAATCTCCTCACCTGCTAATATCTGGACAATAGGATCATGAATATCACAAAAGTTCCAAGTTGTCCAAAGTGTGGGAGGATTCAGAAAAATACTTGTTGACCAGATTTGACTGCGGTAACCTGCACACATGTGGTCTGAACCCATGATTCGGCTGCCAGCAATAAAGATGCCTCTTTAGGAGATGAACATGTGGATCACTGATGGGCTGATGGGAGTCTTCCTGAATTTGTTCTTTGTAAATATCAGCTGGGTAATGGTTGACAACATGTGAGCATCGGCTTCAAAATTTCGGCACTGCATTTGCAACCATGCAGAACGGAGCCCTTGCCCCTTCTCCCCCATTCCAAAAGTTATGAAAGGTAAGCTGTGGTGTGTGGCAAAGCAAGGATCGTGGTATTGGAGGCACCACCTGACATGATCGGGAAAACTGACTTTGCAAGGATGTTCTGACTCAATACCGCCCACACCATATGGCCAAAGGCATGGGAATGCTGCTGCTAGAGGGTTTCTTTGTGGTGCATGCGCTGGAGCCCCTGATTGTGGCTGTGCAAAGTCACCCACAGGATGCGCACCATGGCGCACAGCATACCCACCCTCACCACCATCTGCCTCAATGTTTGCAAGGGCGTACAACATGAGCTCACTTGTGGATACATTGGTGAGCTTAGTATCACAGCACCCTAGGGCCTGCAAAGGAATGACATCAGGGAGAGACACATCGCCTACTAAAGCCAGTGTCATTACTACCAAATGAACAATCAACATGGAACTTACAGGAACTTTCTCTTGGATACTCATCACTTTCATTGATCCCATCAACATCCATCGCACATACTAAAGGTTCTACATCAAAGAAGTATTTTAAGCTACATGTCTAACATCGGAAATGTTTAACATACCTATGCTCCCATCCATGACATCTTCATCGGTTCCAGGCATGTATGTCTCATGCTCATTGTCTACCAACCCAGGATCTTCTTCTTGGCAAAAATTGGCGAGAACCTCCTCTGGGACAGCATCAATGGGAAGTGTTTGTAAATGTTCTTTGGAAATGCTCACCTCTTCATACATGGGATTGTTGCCTTTCAACCAGACTATGGGTTGCCTGACTCAGAAGGTTTTTTTAAGCCAATGTTTAGGTACCCTGCCAAGGCCAATGAACATAATTGCAATGACCGAGGCCAGAACTTGAGGTCGTCGGGGCATTAAATTGCCCTTTAGCATCTCCACAATATCTGGCATATTGAGCTTGTAAGTGGTAATGTTTCCAGACATACCACGCCGTATCATATCAGGGTCTTGTGGGCTGGCGTTCTTGGGGAAGAGCTTGAAGACGAAGCAGCGGGGATAATGAAATGCTATCAGCAACTGCTCGGGAATGGTGAGTCTGCACAGCTTGAGGGGCACATTACCAATCCACATCTTATTGGCCAGTGCCAACGCAGGTACTTTGTTCTTGACCAATGATGCCACGAAGTCATGGCAAAACCATCCTGAGGCTTGATGGTGTGACTCTGTGTGCTCAAACAGGGCCTCTTTGACCAGCAGCAGGCCATTATACGTATCATGTGCAGGATGCGCCTGAAACCACTGGAGCAGTGCTGCATTCAGGCGGTCCTGCAAAGTTCCCGAAAAGCCAACATCGCTTGGGCCGTTCTCTTCCTACAAAGCATTCTATTCATTGGTCGCAAGAGATGTCTCAGCGCAGGACAGCCTAGCTTAACAAGTGAATGGACTCAGACAGGGAGATGCTAATGGATCATTTCTCTCATGGGCCCAAAGTAAGCATTGTCATCTGGTTTATTGTTAAAAAAACTGATATTACAATATCACTGATCTGGCATAGCTGTGATGGGACTACAGCGGCCGTGCCACAGGATCTGATCTTCTGTCTCAATCTCTGAAGGTATCGGTTTCATGAGGCCACCATTTGGACCAAGCGATCAAGCATGAGACAAGGTTTTCATGGGGTCTAAGTGCAAGTCTATAAACCAAGCACACCTACGTGCTACACTGCACTCAACACCCAGCATGCACAACAACGCACCATTGAGCTCACAATCCACCGAAACACCACATACTCCTACCCGTGCCATGTTGGTGATTGACGCTGGCGCCATAATGACCAAACTCACCGATTTGGGCTATTGTCTCGACTACAGTGACCTTGCTACAAAGGTTGCTTTTGTAGCAGGTGGATGGATGGGTGACCGGTTGGTAGCTCACGATGCCATTAATGAGGCACAACCAGAAGAAGTTCGTTTGACCCTGGTGGGTGACATCTCACGCGATGGCGCCTGGCTCTCAGCCGAGGGGGCCTTCCAGCCTCGAGACTGAACCCTGGCAACAAAATTACCAGTGTTAAGGGGAGGTTTGAGCTGGTGCCACCATCCGACGGATTGCCATTTCCTAACAGGATTGGGAGAAATACATGACAAACATCCAGTCTATCCATGAAGTGGCACTGAAGGACAAAGGCCACCGCTCTGACCGCAAGGAACCGATTCACAATGCTCCCAGCCACCTCATTGTCAGACACCCACTGCTTATTGTTGAGTGGGCAATGAATGAAGCTCCACCTAGCTAAGACGGTATTACTGATTCCAGGAAAGAACGGAGGCAGATGAGATGACAGACAGTTCCAATGAAGATGAATATCTCAGCAAACAAGACAAAGGTACGCGCACTGTTAAAGCAGGCAATTACATTGACCCCCAATATGACCCTTGCAGTGAAGATGAAGCAAATATCATTCGAAGGCTAGCTGGTCTCCCAGGCATGACGCAATGAATTAGATGCCGTGAAAGAGACACACAACATCAATCCCCTCCCTGCATATGACCTCAACCACACCATGATCTCACCAAAAGATTACAAACAGTGCTTGATGGGCGCCACCATGGAAGTTCATATTACTTTGATTCATTACCTGATTGGCAAAAAAGGGACTACATTGGTAGCCGACCTACGGGAGATGATAGTACTCAAGGGGGAGACCTGCACCGTGAGGGTGGGTTCACTGGTAGATACTATTGAGAGCAAGGGTTCTGCTGAGCGCAAGCTGGCCCTTCCTCTAGTTTATGTATATGATAGAAAAGTGAGTGGCATAATTGGTTTATCACAACAATTACCAATCCCTAAAACATGGTGACCCATCACAGCATATCTCCAGTACTTATTTACAAAATACAGTTATATGGCTTGCTGGACAGAGCTGTTAGGGCAACCTGACAGGGGAACTGTAAGGGCAACTATTAAGGGCAACCTAGGCAGACACTCTACACTCAAGCAGTGAACTGGTGAAGGGGGGTGATGTAAGGGCAACACTGGCTAATTGCAGAGATCACACAGTCACATGACTGACAGAGGGGAAATCCAAAGTGCGTACATAAATAAGGAAATATACAATAAGAGGGAATCTCACTTGACAGATGGGAAATCCAAAGAGAAAAGTCTAAGGAACCCACTGCCAGCAAGTGCATATTATACTATGCTGGACAACAGCCAGGGGTATCGCCTGGCACTTGACCCTGCCCTCCCCTGGCCTCCTCAACCATTGACTGACCCTGGATGCTGCATACTATACGAGCCACTTCACTTCCAACATTGTTCCAAAAGTGGAAGTATGGAACCAGAGTGGAGGTAGTGAAATGAGTGGAGCTGGCAGAAGTGCATCTGAACATGGAAGTGAAGTTAGGAGCAGAGCAAGTGGGAACTTGTAACTGCTAAAGGCAAACACAACTTCCATTCCAATCTCACATTCATAGTATAGAACAAGAAAACAATGAAAAAATTGAATGGTCAAAGTCCACACAGACCAGACATAGTTGCTGTCCATGGAGAACCTGATTCCCAGGGCAAATACCCAATGAGGGAGATTCAGGTTGCACTGAAGGTCAAATCGGTATGGAGTGAGGCATTGAAGCAGGTGGCTGCCAGTATCAGAACTGGAGAAGGGGAATCCCCTGACATGCCCTCTTTTGGAACAACATCGGAAGTGAATGGCCGATGTAGGTTGTGGTATCCAGGATCTGGCAGGGCCACTGGTGAGTACCAAGTGATGGCCCTGGCTGCATTCAAGTAGTTGTCAGGAGGGTGATCATATCTTTCTACGAAGTGTATATATTTCCATCCCACTTTTAACTCATAATATAAAGAAAAGTTCATACTGGGATATGAACAGAAAGTATATTTTATGATTTATAAAATGGAAATAAATAATGCTTCTTTTGTCTCTCCCAAGCAGCACCTCCACCATTTCCATTCCCACATATAAACTATATTGATATGGCCTCATAAGGGCTGCATTGAAGCATTACTCACCTCAACATCTCAATCAAAGGAGTAATTCCCACCACAAACCACCTGGAAAGGTGGCCTACAGTGCAGATGCACCAAATGTGTCGAGATCCTTCATCTTTTTCAGTGCCACCAACATAAGATCATCCTCATACTCAAACACCCTGTCATCCTTGACAGTTTGTACTGCTTGCTGTTGACATGCATCTTTAACACCATCGACTGTCATTGTTTCTAACTTCAAGACAATGTCACCAGCCATATAGGGGTATTCTAGGTGAAGATATGTTGCACTAGATCCCACCAGGCAGATTCCCAATTACCATCGCACATTGCTGTATTTGGGCAGCTGACATCCTGAAAGGTTGGCTTGATCAGATTATATGCAGTGATCATGCAATGGAAAACAATGGCATATTGCATTGCCATTACCAAATGTGAGCCAAGAGACCTGATATGCTGGAAATCTTCCAGCATTCTTTCGCATGGACAGAAGGGTGATGAATGCAGATGGCCAGCAACAGTTTGTGGGCTGGGGTAAGTCCGCTATCCTCAAATGACAAGGCCTTAATGGCAAAATCCCAAGCCTGATACGATGCTCTGGTCAACATAAGTTCTATCAAGCCTCTCCTTCTCAGTCTCCTTAGGTGAAGCCCTGGGCAAGTCTGTGCCATCAGGGGGCAGGGTGTGACAGGAGACATGGCAAAATGGCCTGACTTTGGAAATATACTGGAAATCCTGAGGATATTCTACATTTCTTCAAAATTTCTGAGTTCAGGAAATTTGACAAAAATTTAGTTTTGTCAGGGTTTTTTGACTTCAGGAGATCCTTCGAAAATTGTAAAATTATCACCTCAAAATCTTCAAGAAACTCTCAGGAAACCTTGAATTTCCTCCACTATGAAACTAAATATTTAATAAAGATTCCTTAGTTTGGAAACGCTATGAAAATGTTAATTTCCTGAATATTTGACAGGGAAACTTTGTAGAAATCAGTGTTTCTACAGAATTTCCTAACTGGGGAAACAGTATTAAATATTTAGTTTCATGGAAGAGGAAATTCAATGTTTCATGAGTGTTTCTTCCAGATTTTTAAGTGATAATTTTACAATTTTTGAAGGATTTCCTGCAGCTAAAAAAACACTGACAAAACATTAAATTTTCATTCACTTTCCTGAACTGGGAAATTTTGAAGAAATATCCTCGGAATTTCCAGTTGATTTTCAAAAGTCAGGAAATTTTCCCATGTCTCCAGTGTGTGTCCATTGCACTGTTTGCATGGTCCACTTGCAGTCTTCCCCTTTACCACCTTTCCTCTCCTCACATTCCCACCTTGCCATGCATGCCTTCAAATCTCTTTGTGTCTTGGATGTACTTGAAGAGCTTCATCGCTTTTGGTTTAGCTATATAATTAATACTATACTCTGTCATACATATTATATATACATATATACTATATACTATATGCTCCTTTTATGTATTCTAAGTATTTATCAATCTCCAGTCTCTCACTATAACATTCTAATATATCTTTTCAGCTGAGATGAATAAACTCATACAGAAGTTTTATATGTATTAGTGTTGTTCTATAAATATAATATAATAATATTCTTATATATTAGAAATAGTAGTTTTGTAATATATACTATATAGGCTTATCTCGTAGTACATAGACTTTATGAACAACCTCCTCAGGGGAACTCCTGTAAGTGCAACCCTTGTGCGTCTGAGCTGACAAGGGGAAGTCCAAAGTGTATACATAAATAAGGTAATATACAAGTGAAGGATTCTCACCTAACAGAGGGGAAATCCAAAGAGAAAAGGCTAAGGATTCCCACTGCCAGCAAGCCCACAATTTACTACAGTCAACCGCAGCCAGGGCTATTGTGCAGTACTCACCAGTGACACTTCCCTCCCCTGGCCTCCCCAACCCCTGACCAACCCTGGATGCAGGGTACTGTGAGAGCCACTTCACTTCTGACATTGTTCCAAAAGTGGAAGTGCTGAGGTGGAACAGAGGTGGAGCAGAGGTGGAGCAGAGGTGGAGCAGAGGTGGCAAAGTGAGCAGAGCTGGTGGAAGTGCTTCTGGAAGTGGCAATGGAGTTGGGAGCAGAGAAAGTGGAACTTGGAGCAGTGTTGGAACTAGAAAAGGAGGGTCCCCTGACAACCCCTGTAAATGCCCTATTTGTTGTAAATCTGTTGAGCGAGGTTGCGTACGTGCTTGGGAGTCATGTGGTTCATGGATAGACGTAAGGAAAATATAGCTATCAAACCACAAGAACGGTTGTATGTGCTGGCACCATGCACAGTGACAATAACAATGAGAACAAGGATGGTTGTGTGCACTAACACGCCTGAGCTGTGATTTCTTTGCATGACTTCCCTGTATCCAAGTCATCTCGAAGGGTGAGTTGGTGATAAGCAAAAGTGATCAAAAAATGTCCTGAGGACGTTCAGCACCTCCCCACCCTTCTCCCAGTCTTCCTCCACCTGCATCGAATCGACTCCACATTGCGTCTCTTTCACTTGCCCTCTGGAGAATGCTTCATGCCTCTGCCACCATGGCTTCAGGCTAGTCCTAGTCCGGCAGGAACTTCCACCATTTCAAATGTTACGTTGAGATTGCGGGGACATATCACACTCAGTGGCTGCTCCGCGTCAGGTTGTCACACAATCAGTGAACACAGTGATGCAGCCCATACCGCACATGAGCCCAGGCACATGAGCGGGAAACGCACATTGGCATTCCCTGCGCTGATGCTTCTGTCACAGTGTTCTACCCAGTGTGTTAGGACCCATCCAGCCGCTTGAGATGCATAACTATCGTTTGTCTGTAAATTTTTTATTATGGAAGCTGGAACTAACGGGGTGGTTCAGGACAGTGTGTCAGGGGGACAAATTTGAGAGAAGCCCTATTTCAGATTGCATAATCTTTTCATCATATCCCAGCGGTGTCACCACCATATGTGCAGTGTGGGACAATATCTGAAGCCACGGTGAGTACATATGTCTTGGAGAAAAGAGACTCACGAAAGGCACTGGAGGCATATAAAATTTTTCTGGTCTGAAAAACTGTTCAAAAAACTGTAGACATATTCCAAATTTTTTTAGTGTTTTTAATGTAAAAAAACTTTAACATAATTTTGTGTTTTTTAGAATTTGTTGAGCAAGAAAATTGTAAAAAAAGTTTAAAGTTTTTTGCAGGGTTTTTTATGTCTTTTTATAAGTTTCTTTCTAAAAAGCCTATAAAAAAACCCTGAAAAAACCCTGAAAAAACCTTTGAATTTTTTTTACAATTTTCTTGCTCAACAAATTCTAATAAAAACACAAAATTTTATTATAGTTTTTTTTACATAAAAAACACTAAAACGATTTGGAATATCTTTACAGTTTTTTGAACAGCTTTTCAGACAAGAAAACTTTTATATGCCTGCAGTGAGGGAAGCCAATTTCCAGAAGAATGTCAATCATGAATGGTCAGGAGTCCATAGCATTTCACATTCCACAGTTGGTAATTCACATAGATGACGGACAAGCATACTGTATCATCAAGGAAAGCTTCGACTTCCTCGCCATTTTCAGATGGGGAGAGTTCAATATCCTTTGCTACGTCGTGGCATCTTCGATGGGAGTCGAAGTCAGCTATTCACGCAGCCCAGAACGTTGTCCTGAACGTCGGAACGGCGGGGTGAGCGGCACTCACAACCGGCCAGTGGCTCACCGTGACGAGGGGGATGATCTACTGCGTGAAATTGCGCCACCGGAGCCTAGGGAGCGGGGCGGTAGGGGCCAGTACATCTGGGTCGAAGAGTACCCCGATGCCAGTGAGCCCTCCGGAAATGGATCAGCCGCCGATCCCAGAGGGCGCAACGGCTCATCAGGATGATTGCAATGGCATAGAACTTTTGAAGTGCACCGAGGAACAACGCCTGGGAATCCAGAGCCAGCGTTGCAAGCCGGAGGCTGAATCGGTTTCGCATATGAATGACGTGTTGATACCTAGGGTGGCTTCCATTGGTTTTGGGAATAAGTGCAAGAACTTGAAAATCTTCCGCGCTGAGAGTAATTCTCGTCATCCGTCGAGTCGGCACCCGTACTATTTGAACACGACATTACCAGTGCTAGGGTTGGTTTGAACGACGAAAAGACCTGAGGCCTGAAAAGATAACACGCACGCTGTATCTCTTGAAAGCATCCAGATTGTAGAGCGAGTGCCAGTGTCGTCCCCGAGCACGCGGACTAGTGAGTATCTCTTCTGTATCACAATTCACATCCGCTTCTTGAGCCGGATAGAAAAATAACAAAAGGTTTTGACGGTGCCGATTTCGGCTTTGCAAGTGGTACTAGGGGGCGTACTAGAAAAAGCACATGCACCTCTCGCTCTCGCGCGCAGGCCTGGAGAATCCACTACACGCTTGAGACTTTCTGGGCCGACAAACCGTTCCTGAACCAGCAACTCGGTCCACGTTGATGAACGTCGCTGTCGCCCCCAGGTGCGCAACACAGCGCAACGTATTGCACAATGCGCTAAATATTATCTCTTTTGTACTTACCGTTAACTAGGGAAAGATGAGACGAAGCAGGAGAAGACTAGCAATGACAATCATGAGCACAATTACACGTCACGTCCATGACTGGAAGACTGTGTGCGTTTACAGTAATAACGCATGCAAGTATACTTATATGAAAAATTTCGTCTATGAGGATCACTCTCGGAAACATGTACAAAAGCTACAGTGACAGCCCCTGGAGTTAAATTGTATTATTATCAATTATACATTACTGCCTTGAAAGTCCACTATAATGGGTACAGTCCAATAAGACCCAATAAGAACATTAATGCTAATGCGTGCAAATCATAAATGAGGAACTGGACGCTAAAGTCGGCTAGCAGGTGGTCTCGCCGGCGGGGCAGTGCCTGGACGTTTGTCAGCATAGGCTCAGATGATCAGATGGCAAAATGGCCTCACGGGATGATAGTCTCTGTTGCACCCGGGTCGGTGCTGAGGGTCGGGAAGGGATATGCATGGCATGCCACCTCAACGTCAGCCTGTGTCTTGGTGGCGGGGAAGCTACATAAATTATTAGATGAGAAAATCGAGCGACAGGCGGAAATACATACGTCGCCGGCTTGCCGGAGGCAGGAACGGGGTCAAGAATGACCTCAGAGCAGTCAACCAACTGGTATGGGTTCTGACCAATCACGGCGAGCTTAGCCATAACATCCTTGAAGGCATTGGACATCTTTTCTTGCTCATTGACGAAGCCTTGCCAGGTGCAAGCCGTGCGGGGGTCACGAGCGATGAGGAAGTCGGATTGGAGACGCATCTCGCCCACATTGACCCCAGAACCCAAAGGAAGGGGGGACAAGGCCTCGCCTGAATTTCAAATTAGATACAGCGAAGCGTTGAGGAAAGCTAAACTGACCGGTGTTGTTTGGAGTTCCGGGGAATCCAGTACCCTTGAGCAAAACCTCGAGGAAAACTTGAGTGTCGAAGGTGAAAGGCGTCGAGTCGAAGGGAACAGCCTTGATTGAGGGATCAACGTGATCTGATCTCGCAATGGAGTGGGACGCTAGCAAGGCGACCACTTCATCAGGTGAGAAGTTTCCACCATCCTTCATACGGGCGAAGATCTTATCGACCGAGTCCTGGGGTTCAGGGATCAGACCATCAGGGGCGGGGGCTGTGGCATTCGGACGCCCGGCCAAGAATTCCAACTTGGGAGCACCAGGGCAGTTGCCGATAGCAACGGCAGCGGCGAATTGAATGAGGTCACCTGCAGAGACCTGGGTGTGGTTGTGGAGGAAGGGGGTAAGTAGCTCAACACTGTCAGAAATCCCAAGGTTTGCGTGGAAATTCGGCTCGACGTCGGGGAAAATAAGCATAGAACCGTCGGCACCTCCACCAGCTGGGAGCCCCTGGTACTTGAGGGCTGGCGAGAATGCGATGGCGTCGTCTGAAAGAGAAGAATACTAGAGTAAGTAAATGTACGCCACCGTCGTCTGGGAATGGACTAACGGAAACTGAGACGAACTGTCTCATGAGTGTCCTCACCGCACTGGTGTGAAAAACTAAATAATTGATCAGCTAACTGAGCTGCGCAACCGGGAAGCAACATCTTACGCGTTATTTTGCAGGTCGTCGCGAAGGGCAAAAAACGGGCAGCAAGCAGAATGGGAAGCTACATTGCCATCTGGACACTTGACGCGGCCGGTGGTCGCGGCGTGAACAGCAAGGGCAATGCTAAGGAAAGCAACGAAAGACTTGAAGGCCATTAGAAGATCTGTCGCGGGATAGAGTATAGTAAGGTTGGAGAAACCGATGTCTGCGGGGCGCACTTTTATATATTCGTGGCTGGAATGTGGCTATGGGTTGATAATGTGGCTGCCAGGTTAGACCCGGGGAGCTAGGCCAGCCTAGTCTAATTCAGACAAGATACTCCAGGTAGTATATCAATATGTATATGATCAACCTTCAAATTGAACAAATCTGGACGACCATTGATTCCCGTTGAACATCAAAACAATGGTCTGTTGATCGAGAGAACGATAGTGCCTGGAATGCGGTGGTTATTGCAGTGACTCGCCATCACCCGAACCGCCCAGAAGATATGCTCCCGAATTTGAAGTCTCGAAAGCAAGACCGGGGAACATGCGCGCCTCGAGGAGCTAGTCGATTACGTCGATCCTACGGGCCCTACTAGTACGACGTAACCAGCCGCTTTGATCAACGCCCCATGGGCAGCGCCTTGTGAAGAACAGGAAGCACCCCGAAGGGGCAAGCAATTCGGAATTGCATCGCAATGAACCTGGTTGTAACCAGTGTTGGTAACGTAATCCGTTTCGCCCGATCACGTTGCCGTGACAGCGGTGGCAGGCGCCAACTGGACCTCGTTAACATCAATTAATCGACGAAACTCAACCGCCAGATGCGTCATTGGGATTCTCTATTAATAGATTGTGTCTAATACCTATAGCTCTCCGCTCAGGTCCATGACAGGCCGTAGGCAGTGCGCTTGCCAGTCGCGGACGCTATGTGCCTCAGCATTCCTTGTTCAAGAAGCTCACCTGATGTTGTGGTTCAACCAACACGTGTGTACATCATTCCGGACACCTTGTTTGCAGTGCAGTGGACGATTGATGCAGGACTCGGAGTGTGCCTTTGAAACCAACCTCGAGCTCTGATGCACTGACACCGTCATTACACCTGCTTCACAGAAGCTGGAATTAGCTCATCTGCTCGCCCAACCTGAAATTCAATGTTTGACGCGCGTCGGACGACAGACGGTCAGCGTCTGTCTTCTCCGACCTTTTCTGCATGCAATCATTACTTTCGGCCTGCGCTTTCCCCCGTGGTTCTAAACAGTAAGCACCGTCTTCCGTCTGTCCTGGTCCTTAGTCTCCTATTTGTACCGCTCCAGCATAGATTCGAGCTGTCAGATGTGTACCCCATTTATTACTAACTGACAACTCCTATCTGTCCAGGACCAGAAAGCATTGGAGGATTCCTGTGATTAAAATCCGATGCATCTCAGTCGGGGATATCGATGGTCGGACACCTTTGACAACTCAAGGGTCCCAAGTCGTTCTCGTCTCGTGACGACTATCTACCCCTTGCTTGCGAGACCTGTCAACATTTCCATGGCTGCCATCTTGGACATCAACGAGGGGGAAAATACGACAATAAATGAGCACTATGGGCCACTACGCTCTTTGGTGACGTTTAGTAGTTTCGCCAGTGCCTGCTCGTGCGTCAGTTTTGCTTACCCCTGCAGGGTAAGGTTTGTTGGTTGTTCTCAGTACAGCTCTGAGAATGTTACAGGTGGGGAAAATGTGAGGATCTCCCCAATGGCTGGCCGTCTGAACCTATCATAGCGCGTCGTTACAGCCCTGATAAGTATGGTTGATGATACAATCATTGTAGGCAAGTAGTACCAAGGTACAAAGCCATAGTTTTAGGTCACAACGCATGTGGTCAACAATATGTTGTGTATAGATGGTCGAACCATTCATTGTTCACAATCAGAACCCATGGAAACATATGCAAGGGATGCTTATAACACTGGATGCCCGGATGTTACAGTTGCATTATGGCGGGCCGCCAGTCCGTGCGGTCAACCGGGAAAGTTATGGGCGAGGGATGTTGGCTGTCATGCATCATGAGTCGGTACACAATTTCCGCGACTGGGCACGAGTCCGTTCGACACCACCTCCCGAGCGACATCTCCGTCAAGTGCCAGTGGCTCACTCTTGATGTTTGCACAAGTCGGAGGATGTACTTACGTAGCGGGGCGCTCCAGTCCAATCGCATGCGACGCAGGCAGAGCGCGAACAACAACATGAAGTCAAGTTGCCTATAGGAATTTGAGTGAAGGAACTCAAGGGTACTAGTATATCTCATCCCAAGCAGGCCTTTGGGTCCGTCATTCCAACGGTGCCCGGGCCCTGGCGCGCGGCGGTTTGTTTCCTATTTGGGCCATTAGCAATAGTACTTATGGCAAACGCAACTGCCCATCGCACAGCTAGAGTCACTCAAATATAGAGTGACACAAATCACGGAGTCCATTACCGCCTTGCAATTTCTCGTAGATGCCAACGGCGCACCTGCGATGCCACCGTGGCCGGACAGCCTCGCCAGAAACAATCTCCTGCATCAGTAAAAAACCGAAATGCCCCGAAAGCCCGATGCTATTTTCATACACTTTGTAGCTCCGCATGTGCTCAGCCAGACACACACACTTTCTGCTTCCTTCTCCTTTGCGCTCGCTCAACATCAGTAACAGCCTCCCGCACAAAAGCCCCCAGCAAACCCCTTTCAAAATCTAGTTCTGCATCCGGGCCTCGCCATACCCGAGCAGCAGCTTGATAATGCGGTAGCACCACTGCTAAGAAACCACCCCACGATGCAATCAAAGAGGAAGATGCACCAGTGCGCAGCATTGTAGCTGTTATAAAGTCGGAAACGCCTGAGGGCCTTCCGGCTATTCCTGGAGTGGAAGGGTGTGATAAGGTGGTGCAGGAGTGCCTCGAGGTCAAGAGAGCGCATGATTCTAGAGTTGAGAGGGCCATCAAAGCTGTAGCGCTCCTACGAGCTAGATATGGATGGCGGGCCAGGGTTGAGGCAGGCGACAAGGAACAGGAGCCAGATGAAGGAAGAGGTGGTGCACCGGAGTTAGACAGCGAGTTAGACGGCGAAGGGG
This sequence comes from Gautieria morchelliformis, assembly GCA_015179125.1. Taxonomy (NCBI): domain Eukaryota; kingdom Fungi; phylum Basidiomycota; class Agaricomycetes; order Gomphales; family Gomphaceae; genus Gautieria; species Gautieria morchelliformis. The sequence continues at coordinate 75,040 of WHVA01000168.1, read as the reverse complement.
ACGTGGTAATGGACTCAGGTCTCCAGGGTCCTCAGGTGTCATCAGTACAGTAGTACCCATTACAGACTGCAGAACACGCAACTTTCAAGGACCCCCAACAACTGGCATGTCTACACTGGCAACAGCGACCGCATACCTAGTCGGGTCACCACCATCCAGGATGAATTGCAATCAAGTGAAGCCTTAAATCTGCCATGAGTGACGACAGCCAAGCATCCACAGGAGCAATGTCGTCAATCTACGCCATTCTAAGTCTGAAACTTGTCAAGTTCTGACAAGCTCAGACGAAGAGATGCGAAATGCAATGCATGTCCGAGAAAGGTTAAAAAAGAAAAGGAGAGCTAGAACAATACATTAACAGCAGCACAAAGATGAGAAGAATTGGATGCTTTGATCTCAACGAAGGAGGGGTTGTGGTGGTGCAAAGCGTTGTTTGTTTGGTTCCATACATAGTTCGGAGAGTCACGTGCATGCCTTCAAGTTCGAACATCGGAGTTTGAAATGACTTTGGCCAATGCACTACCAACGCGTAAATAATACCTGCAGCCGAATTCAATGTGGAAGAAGACAGCAATGTCTCATCAGATGACAACTCGGTGGCAGAAGAGGATGAAGCCGAGTCGGACGACAATGACTTTGATCTTACAGTAGTAATGACAGCTAGTATGGGTTGGTGTGATACAAGCAAGGAATCAGGATAGGATAAATGTTACAGTAATATAGACTGACATGTTAAATGCTATGATGATAGTTGAGCATCAGTCCAAACCCTAGTATGTTATTTACAACCTTACTAAAGTCTAGTACTGTAAGGGCAACCCTGGCTGGTTGTGGAGATCACACTACCACACAACTGACAAGGGGAAATCCAAAGTATGTATAAATGAACAGAGTATACAAGAGAGGGGATTCTCACCTGACAAGGGGAAATCCAAAGAGAAAAGTCTAAGGACCCCCAATGTCAGCGAGCCCGTATTATACTACGCTGCGCAGCCAGGGACAACACTTGGCACCCGCCATCAACCCTGCACCTCCCTGACCCTTGATCGACCCTGGATGCCACCTATTACGCGAGTCGCTTGAATTCCGACACTGTTCCGAGAGTGGAAGTCGGAAATTGGAGTGGAACTGGCAAGGCGAACAGAACTGGTGGAAGTTCTCCCAGAAGCGGAATCATTTCCGAAAGCGGAGGCGGAGATGGAATCGGAACCGGAAGCGGAGTCGGAAATGGAGTCGGAACTGGGTGTGGTGTCGGAACTGGAAATGGAAAACAGGGTGTCCCCTGACACTCCCGACCAGTGATAGACTAGTCTTCCAAAGGCAGTCACCAATGTACTTGTCAGGGGACACCCTGTTTTCCATTTCCAGTTCCGACACCACACCCAGTTCCGACTCCATTTCCGACTCCGCTTCCGGTTCCGATTCCATCTCCGCCTCCGCTTTCGGAAATGATTCCGCTTCTGGGAGAACTTCCACCAGTTCTGTTCGCCTTGCCAGTTCCACTCCAATTTCCGACTTCCACTCTCGGAACTGTGTCGGAAATCAAGCGACTTGCGTAATAGGTGGCATCAAGGGTCAATCAAAGGTCAGGGAGGTCAGGGTGATGCAGGGTTGATGGCGGGTGCCAAGTGTTGTCCCTGGCTGCGCAGCGTAGTATAATACGGGCTCGCTGACATTGGGGGTCCTTAGACTTTTCTCTTTGGATTTCCCCTTGTCAGGTGAGAATCCCCTCTCTTGTATACTCTGTTCATTTATACATACTTTGGATTTCCCCTTGTCAGTTGTGTGGTAGTGTGATCTCCACAACCAGCCAGGGTTGCCCTTACAGGGAGTCCATGCACGCACTGACAGTTTCCCTACAAGGACATATCAGCACAGTAGCAGGTCTGTATGTAGATGTGCAAGAGCATATAAGTCTGTCGCGTCACTTGCCAGAGTATATCAGTCTGTCACTAACCTTGCCACCCGATAACAGGCTGTTATCGGGTGACCATTGCGAAGCCGGGATGGCCGTTGTGTGGCCACTAGCTGCAGTGACCGGCCATATACGGCCTGGTTTGTGGGAAATCAAAACGGCTTGCAATTAAAAAACAGATCTAGGCGCAAATTTGGTGATTGCCGAAACGCTGCCGCCCGAGGGTGGGATGGTCGCCAATGCTCGGTCGTATGAGGCAAGTACACCGGCATCCTCTCGCTCCGATGAGGCAAATGAGGCGCGGGTGACCGAAGAATGGGGCCCACCCCGGGCCCTGGATAATTCAAATGGGAGCCTTTGAATGTCCATTGTCCTATGGTGCCGCTCACTTAGACACCGCTACTTTTGTGCAATCACAATTCCAGGTGAAAAAAAAAAACAATTTTTCTTATTCCTCTATACAAAGTGCTTATTTAGGTCAGATCTATCGATTGTATAGAGTGATTGATCTAATTTGTAAAACTGAGGGAGTTATTTTTTTTTGTCATGTCAATTTGGCGGCACTTCCATATATGGATGTAATTACCATATATAGCGCTGACAAATCAAGCAAACAAACGAGAGGACGAGATGTTAAAATGCCATAACAGGCATTTCTACAGCTTTTGCAACAAAATATAATCAAAAATACACCCTATTTCAGTCAAAAAGGGGTTCACTATCAGAAAATTTTTCGTTGGGCCAATTTGGCGGTTGCACAAAAGTAGCGGTGTCTAAGTGAGCGGCACCATAGCTCCCACTGTGTAACTTTGCTCGTGGTCCACTAATATACTCCGATCGAGCCTACCTCGACAACTTCTAAAGACAGTTTTTGTACTGTATTTATATTCTAGTTTATGCTAGGCCCTGGAAACCGTAAAGTCAGTTATCTAAGCGAGGGTTTCTGGTAACAGCCCATTCATGGGTCACCATGCCGTGTAGCTAGGCCGGCTTTGTGCGTAGTAGCATTTTAACAATTTCATGATATATACCTACAGGTAGAAAATTAAATCGCCGGCCAAGCATCCTTCCAACTTCTTCCAGCTCGACTTCACCGTTGCAGTGCACGGTAGAGACATATGTACCCTAAACCGTTGTACATCTCGCGTGGAACAAAACCCAATGACTTGCCGATACCACTCTTGACAAAAAATATGATATGACTCTGCGTTCAGCACATGGTCATGTTGGGAGGGCAGTGCTTAAGTTTGCATTTGGTTAACGTAGTTATACAGCCTCGATGAAAAAAAAAGGGCTCACGAGGTGATGGTCTCCGATGCTCCTGGGCTGTTGCAAGGCTAGGGAAAGGAGGACCGCATAGGATGTCTGCAATGGTTAGCGGGAAACTGTATATTTGTCAGCGGGCTTCCTATGTGAGCAAGCGCAGAGTGTGAGCGTGTGCTTTTCACCAGTGTTGGCTCCTAAGGGTAAGCCTTAAATGGTCCTACCCTTAATTAAGGCCGTAACGTTATGGCTTAACTGGCGGGCAGGAGATGGTAACCCTTAATTAACCCTTAACTCATATATATTCTATTGATGCATTTGAGACTGAGGAGATATCAGAACTTTGCAAATTTGCAAAGATGCTACTCAAGGTTGTCATCAATCAACTGGTATGTGAGTGACTGTTTTCCAACATTGGAAACACACAGGGCAATCGACAAACTCAGTTAGGACTTCACAAGCTCGAGAAGATGACTAAGGTATGACACTCTTATGTGTACAAATTACCATTGATCTGATACTACGTACCCAGGTATGATCAAGTATCAAAACCGCATAGAGAGGGATGCAGAACTTCAGTCTATCAACCGGCGCCGCACCACCAAGTGGAAACCGATTACACTCGAAAATCTGTTCAGTGGCACCAAGCACAAGCCTGTGCACCCTTCGAGAATCATTGAAGAGGAGGAGGAGGAAGCTCTGGCTCTGGCTATGGCTGAAGCGGCAGAAGATGAGGTGCCAGATGATGATAGTGCCATTGAGGATCAGATGAAGAGTACCAATGAATACTCTAAGTGCTACATAAATATATTTCTGAGAATTACAACCAATGTTATATATTCAAGTTATATTATATATTCAGGTTAATGCCCTTAACTCAACACCCTTAATTAAGCCTTAATCCTTAACCTACCCCTTAACACCCGCTGGTGCCCTTAATTAAGGCCTTAGGAGCCAACACTGCTTTTCACAAAATGTGTCACGCGCGATTGGCCCATCTGCAGATGGGCTGGCTGGCCCGTGCACGCTGAGCGCTATTGGCCTGCATATAAAGGGCGCTTGCGCGTTGAGCGCCCGCCACAACTCGTCTGTGCCAACCACCACCTTCTAGGCTATGAGAGACTTCAGATCAGCTGTTGCCATGTGAACGTTGGATTACTAGCATTTAAGGTAACGGTCCACGAGTCTACCTTCAAAGATTTTGTTCTCACCCTCCTCAAGGATCAGACCGTGGACTTCCAGCCCGATGGGACAAGTACTCTGTACGTACAGTTGCGGTGCTACGTCACGGCAGAAACCTGTCTAGGCCGGGTCAACTCCCAGATGGATGTCGCCGTCACCATGGCCTCACGAGATGCCCCCATGCTTTCCAAGTTCATCTCTTTCCTCTGTGGAGGTTAGTCACATCTGAGAAGTACGTAAGCGGTGAAGTTCCCAGTACAATCAGACCGCGTGGCCTTTCTCTCGTGGACTACTCGCGGTTAGCGTCTACCGCACAACGCGCGGGCGACGTACAGGCAGTCCAAGGCGTCCTCGCAGGCACTCGGAGTCGAGCCAATCAGATGGCGGGAGAGGTGGCACCTCCCCCACCATCTGATCGGCTCGACTCCCGCCAAATTTCGCGCGAGTCTGTGACTTTATTTCAGCAAGTATTCGGTATTCAGGCCAAGGTGCGTTGGCATTCCATTGTTTACTTGCGTATTGATGACCGTCCTTGAAGATTATCCTGACTCAGGACCCTTGCGACATCGACCATTCGGCTCCGTCAAACTCGACGGTTGAGCCATTGGTTTCGGACCTGCGTGTCACCCAAGGGCCACCTATCCCCGGGAGGTAAGAATTTGGTGATATCTCTGTATGCCGATAGCTCATGGATTATTAGCGATGCTGAAAAGAACTTGTCATGGGCGCTTCGCAGGCTTTGAGAGCAGACACTACAAGATTTTCGATACCTTACTGCTACATTACAATTTACTTATCTGCCGTAGCACGCCAAATGACGCGAGTGTTGCATGTGCGGCGCCATATAAATGTTTGAGCGAATGGAGAATCTGAACTCCGCTTTGCGACTTTGTCCACATACCACCAAAAATCTACCATACTGCAATACCCCATCCACGTATCTTAGTAGAAACCTACTGGATACTAATAAGTACCATCATAGCACTACATCAAGCACCCAAAATGGCGGCCCCAGCGACAGCCGCCAATAGCAAGCGACGCACGCCATTCCTACGAATACGGCATCACGGTCCGACAATCAACGCCGGGGTTGTGGCGAAAGTTTCAACCAAATACCTGGCGCTTCCGACCACCTTGTGCTTACGTACGTGGTGTGACTGAAAAGGTGACAAGCCTTCTCGAAAGTTGCATGAAGCCGTAGCAAAGCGCTAAGTGAACACTATGATACACGGCAACAGTATCAAGGTACTTGCTGGTACGCCGTCCCTTGTACGCCCCAAAAACATTTCCCAATGACGCTTTTCAGGCAACAGTCACCCTGCGCTCGCACAGGAAGTGGCCGAGCGGTGAGCTTATCACGTTGCCTGTTCGAGTACACCGAAATGGACTCGCGGTCCCATCGGTGCCTCCAGGTTAGGCATTCCTCTGACGCCAACCGTTGTCCGCAAGTTCTCCAACGGCGAGATCAACGTCAAAATCACACAGTCGGTCCGCGACGCCGACGTGTTCGTCATCCAGTCTGGCTGCCGCGACGTCAACGACAACCTTATGGAGCTCCTCATCCTTATTTCTGCATGCAAGACAGCTTCGGCTCGTCGAATCACCGCTGTCATCCCTTGTTATCCATACGCACGCCAGGACAAAAAGGATCAAAGTAGAGCGCCCATCACGGCCAAGTTGGTCTCCAACATGCTCGGTATCGCTGGGTGCGACCATGTAATCACTATGGATCTGCATGCTGGCCAAATTCAGGGATTTTTCGACATCCCTGTTGATAATCTATATTCCGAACCCATTATGCTGAGTTATATTAAAACCCACATAGAAGGTTGGAGAGACGCAATCGTAGTGAGCCCAGATGCCGGGGGCGCCAAACGGTGCGTGCTGTTAGAAGGACGAGTCCGCTAGTGTTCATGCCCGAGCCAGAGCAACTGCTATCGCGGATAAACTAGGCATAGATTTCGCTCTCATTCATCGCAAAAGACGTTCGAGGACACCAGATGCGCCTGAGCAAATGGAGATTCTTGTGGGCGATGTCCGGGGCAAGGTTAGCCCTGATCTAATGGCTCGTGACCCGTACCCACATGAGCTTAGGTCGCCATACTGGTTGACGACATGATCGACACTGGTAAGACCGTCATGCTGGCAACGCGTTCGCTCAAGGAGAATGGTGCGGGGCCCATACACGTTCTCATTTCTCATGGTACCAAATGCTACTGTTATGGCATCACTCGCGTCGCTTCTGACACCTATATGAAGGTCTTTTTGCAGAGACCAACTTTACAGCTTTGGCGTCGTTACCCATTGAACGGCTCGTTGTGAGCTCAGTACGGACTTGCATGGTCCCTTCTACCCACATTGTTTTCAGGTCACTAACACCATTCCACAAAAACCACATCTGTTCTGCGCAGAGCCTTCGATAAACGGCGATGTTCCCATTCCAAATGGTGGTGCCTACTTCCATGGGTCTGAGGCTGATGCTCTGGAGACTACTTCCAGCACCTTTTCACATAGCACGTTCGCGAACGGAGAGCTTTCAACCTCGACGACCAACTCCCCTGAGAGCTCGACCCCTAGCTCACCGCGTTTATTCCCAGCGAGGAAGCTCGTCTCAAAGATGGTGATATTAGACGTAAGCAACACGATCGCAGAAAGTATCCGTAGGACCCACAACGGGGAGAGCATTAGCCTGCTGTTTGGCGAGTGGAGTGGGAGCACCTGATAATTATTCTGACGTGGAATGTCCTATGATTATTCCTGGCAAAACAGCTTTTTATGCGCCAGTGTAAAATTTTGTCCCTCTGCACCTGGTGGTGTTAGTATTACATCACTCGGGAACCGAATTCTCATCCACAGCTGGATGGTTCTTTCAGTACAACTCAACCTCTGTTTCAATGCACCCGTCGAGTAACTATAAGTTGCCCATGAACATACGACCATCATATGAATCCCGCCTAATAATAAATAGTCTGCAAAAACAGGCGGTCATTCAAGGGGTGTAATTAGTCAAGAACGAAATAAGTCACTGACATGTCATCCACAGTTTCTTTTCTTTTCTTTTGGCATGACAAGTGCAAGCGTTAATTGCACGAGCGACCACCTCTTCCACCACAGCCCCTTGAATCGAGCTAGAAAATTATTTGGCCAACCAAGCAATACGGTATACAATAGTTACTCACACTAGGTGGGGCATTTTCAGTGGCATCTCCATTACTCCTCTTCATACCTGCCAGTGGGAGGCTCAGACCGCGATCTGAGAGATCATAGGTGACGGGCGGGCAGTGGCACACATAACATATATACACACCTGACATTATTGGTCTGGACTCAACCAAATGAACGCCAAAGGTGATAAATGCGAGACAAAGGGCGTATAATGTTGCGTTCCGCATAATTTTAGAAGCTTGTGAGGTGTATTTAGATAATCCCAAGAGAGGGTGCGAGTCAGATGCTACAATGTTTCAATGTCGAAGCTGCCGAGCTTTATAGGCCCTCAGTGCACTGAAGTCACTGATTCCGCATATCATGGCAAACCGTTGCAGCAGCGCCGTCAGGCATGTGATTTTCTGTAATGGTGAACGTTACCACTCAAGCCAAGTCGACCGACGTACCGCGCGGTGCCCGGGCATATCACCGTCGTTCAAAGCTTCTATCGATATGGATCTAACGAGCCACCGGACGCGCAATTGGTGATAAGAGCTAGTAGAATATATCATTGCAGATCTGATAATAATATTGGTTCCTTACTAGGCCGGCGTAGCAATTATCTCATCATGCTGCATGCCAGTTACTGGGCCAGTACAGGCCAACATACTGTACTCGCACAGATAGGCCGCTTCAGGCCATCAATTGTCTGATCTGTCTGTCCGATCTTAGCCTACCTAGTTGTGTCTATTGCTCCGTCTCCACTTCGCAGTATCAATGATCATCTCGAGGGTCCGCAACCACTAGTTGCTTGTCGCAGTGTCGGGTACGCGTGTCGCAGGAGAGCAACCGGACCTTGCAGACCCGGTCGTTGGGAGACTGACTATAGGTGTGTGGGTGATGAAGTCGTGACGTTACTCGATGACGTACTGTAGTTGCAGTAATATTAATTACTTAATAGGAAGAACACGCGTGTGCCTCTGCTACAGCTTCCGCGGCATAAATATGACGGCTATTGCTTCAACTTGCTGCTGGTTTCTAGGCTGTTCTTAGGGACGGCGAGCAGTCAGGCGCGTGCTGGGCGCCGTATGTCTGAGCGGTAAGACCTCTCTTTGGCGCTGTCCGTGCTTTTGCGTCCATATATCCTGCAAGGAATCTCGGGCAGATAATGCAAGGATGGCGTTCTAGGCTGAGATAAGGGCCCAAGAAGGCAGCTCTGCTTCAAATGCGGAGAGCATCAGCTGTATAGCCCTGCCGTCCGGATCCGGTAGTTAGTCATACCATCTTAGGTAACCGGCCAGACTGTCGGTAGATCACCAACGAGCTCTTCTTTTACAAGTTTCGCCGATCTTCTTGGCAAAAGTCCAAGGGAATTTCCACATAGCCATGTGCATGGATTCTCCGCTTTGGGAATGCAATTTAATAATACAGATAACGAACCATCACCTTCACTATATTCTGACCTATGTCGCTATTGGTTGGTATGATGAAATGATGGGATTGTCCATCATCAGTGGCGTATAGTATTTCTGAGTGTATGCTTGCATATCTATGCGGGATGATCGTGGCAGCCTCAAGAGTTCCGGAGTCGACCAGGCTTGGCATTTCAAGTTGCAGCTCCGACCAGCTTGTACAGAAAAACTTCTGTCATCTTGGCAAATTCGATAGAATAACAGCATATCCATACTGCCAGAACACCTTTCTTTCGAGAACTGATGGGGCAAGAGTCGGGAACGGAGAGAAGCGTGAATGTGGCGGGAGAGCCCATAGCGAGTGTGACCAGCAGCACGCCACTCGTTGTCATCGTGCGGGTGCTTTTGATCCCCCCCCCTCCTCCCCGATGCTGCCTGAAACAAAAATAAGCATAAGCCTCAAGCGGTATTGGGCCAGTGGGCTGCCTCGCTGAGGTGGTTTTGCGAAGCAAGGCTGGACAGTCGAAATCTACCAAGGTCGACCAAGTTTGTAGTGCATGGTTTGTTTTTCGTTTACCCTGCCCTTCGATGAAAGACTTCGGCCGAAGACATGCGTCTTCCCACTTCTAGAGCAGCTCTCGCACAGCGATCCATCAACCGGCCATATCCTCCCAAGGCCTCGCCGCGCTTTATTCGGTTGACCGGCCGATGATGTTGAGGATACTGGAGGATTCTAACTCTATGAAGGGAAGTTTGCACACACACAGTGGGACGACAGAGAGCCAGTTTTACGACCCAAATGGACAGGTACGAATTTTTTGGTTGACACTTTACTATAACTGTACATCAGAATCATGGCGGACTAATAGTATGTTCCCCCTTGGCGCAAGTGTATCAATTCGATCGACCGATGCGTCCTGAACGAATCTCTCCTCCAAGAAGTTCCCTACGATCAGCGTATTTTTCAGGCACAGACTCCTCACAGCCGACTTTGATACAAAAAGTTCGAGCTTTCGCTCGGAGGACAAGAATCAAACCATCACCGAAAGTTTGACTTGTGCATAGGGCTGATGGGAGCTATTCAAATCTCGGCAGACGATGAGAATAATGAGGTAAGAACAGTATGGTGTTTTCAGCCACAAAGTCCTTACAATCCACCTGAGAATGGATTATCAGCAGGAGTATATCTCCCACGAATATGTAGAGCTCAAAATTCCGACCGGAACTATCGCAAAGGGTGGCGCTCAACTTCTGCCTGATCCAAATCACCTACACATATGGCTTCGACATTCTTTCATGTTGATCGCCCTGCCGAACAAGGCATGCACCTATTCTTCTATACATGCCGGTTACCTCATCACGCCGCTTCCCATGTTAATGGACAGGACATTCAGTACCCTGTTCGCCCCCACATGGGAGTTTGGTCAACTGGCCACAAGGAGTGCTGTCTCGGCATGGTTCAAGACCCACTTTCCAGACGCTGTGGACCTGATAGACGGGGAGACATTGGTGGAGGACTTTCGACGAAATCCTAGGCTGAGTTCCCTGATTTCTCTCAAGGTATTTTGCGCCTCTGAAACCGAACACGGATGATCCATACTCAGGGGTTGCACCGAGGTCAAACCTTACCACTACATAGACGGGTGCATTATCCTCGGTGACGCGGCACATTCTATGGTTCCGTTTTACGGACAGGGGTTTCAATGGCGGGCTGGAGGATGTAAGAGTGCTTATGAATATTTTACGCAGCGAGGGGACGCACCAGCCCCGAAACCGCAAGAAACGGGAGGACATCGATGCCAGCGGTACTTCGAGACGCGACACGACGACCTCGTGGCGATACAGGACATGGCCATCGCCAACTAGTGAGTGCGTCTGACTTGGTATTCGAGGGAATTCAGCGAACTCTGCAGCGTGGAAATGCGCCATTCGGTCACAACGCCAAGCTATGTTTTCCACAAAATGATCGACGATTTGTTCGCGGCGCTGTCTGAACCTTACATACCGTTTTCTACGGTAGCATCCACGCTCGCGGATGAACCAGAGGGATTCCCTGCTTCGGCGCCAAGAGGTTGGCGTCCATGTACACAATGGTGACATTTCGGCCAGACATTAGCCACACGACAGCGAAAAAGGAGAGTACTACGAATAATACTACGCAGAATTCTACCCAGCTATACTCTAGCTGTAAAACATGCAGTTAGTGAGCTATGGACACCTGTCCTACCCATCAGAACCCATCAGATAGTGTCACAAAAAGACAATTCCGACGTTCCGCCCGCTCCGCCTCCACCCTTGGGAGAGACACGTCCCGAAACGCTATGTCGTAGCGGCTGCCCCAGGCCCCAATCTATAGAAATACTGATTTCTACAAATGGAACATGGTAGCCATGAGTAGTTTAGTCCCCATGAGCCGTTGAAGTTCATGCCAGAAGATCGATGTGAACTTTGAGTCTCAATTGGAGACGATGGAGTCAGGGACTCCATGGAGCCTGATGACTTCCTTGAGGAATAGCCAGGCTACTTCCTTCGCTGTGACCCTCGTCATTGTTGGGACGAGGTGGATGTGCAATGTAAGCCTGTCTATGATTACCACAAGGTAATCACAGCCATCTGATTTGGGCATTGGTCCCATGAAATCGATTCCAATAGATTGCCATGGCCTGTCCAGGACGGGCAGGCTGTGCAGCAGGCCTTTGGGCCGCTGGGTGCCAGTTTTGTTCATCTGGCACCTTGTGCATGAGGTGCAGAACGTCTCGATGTCGGGGCCCATACCCTGCCACCAGTATGCCCTTCGAATGTAATTTGAAGTCTTCATGTGGCCATAGTGGCCCACTGTCCTGTGTGCGTGATCGATTATGATTTCGATCAGCCTCCTTCCCCCATGAAAAACAGTCTGGGGGACGGCAATGACGTCCCGTTTGAGCTGATTTTTTGTCCATATTAGCCCATTCCGGATGCCGAACCTTGGGTGGGCGTCCGGGTGCGTCATGATCTTCGAGAACATGGTGTCCTCGTGGTATGCATCGTGTAGGATCTTTGGCAGGCCCATATCTCCTTTGACGTGCACATGCAGAGGTGTGCCGTCATTGCCTACGGCAATGGCGTGAACATCGTCATCAGTTTTGGGGGCTATGTATGTCTCCAGGTCCCATGAGGGACCTCCATGTAAGGTGGCAGTGGCGGCCTCAGCTGTCCGTGCTTCTATTTTCTCTGTGAGGCGGGTTGACCATCTTGTGGCTGCTGCCTGTAGTTCAATGTATCTATCGGTGGGCAGTAGCTCTCCATCCAGATTGACACATTCATCTGCATTGACAAACACATGTTCTGGGTGTTGGTCGTCGCTCGTTATGGCTCTCATAGTATCTAGAGAGACAGTCCACGACTTTGTTCTCAACACCGTCAACATGCACGGTGTTGAAGTTGAAGTGGGAGGGGAATTCCCACCATCTGACCTGTTGGTCAGATAGGTTCTTCTGGGTCTCGAAGTATTCGAGGCCTTTGCGGTCAGTCACTAGGGTGAATTTTCACCCTAGGAGCTTGTACTCCCACTTCATCAGGACCTTGAGCATGGCGATCGTCTCGTCTCATGGGTCCTGTAGTGCTGTTGCGCCACACTGAACTTCTTTGACAAGAAGCCTGCTGGCCAGCACGTTTTCAAGCCGGGGCCCTGGCCGTATACAGTGCCAATGCCTGACTTCGATCCATCCGTGATGACCCAGATAGGGTCATTGCTCCGGGGGTCGACCGGTCATAGGATGGGGGCCTTGCAGGCCAGTGCCTTTATGCTTTGTAGGCACTTGTCCAGCAGTGGCATCCATTCGAACGGCTGGTTATTGCAGACACACCCTGATAATAGGGTGGTGTATGTGCTCACGTCTGGCATGTAATGTGCCAGGTATTGCACAAGTCCGAGGAAGTGTTGGGTGTCATTGAACGTCCTGGGCGTCCTCCATTCGCGAATGCGTTGTATTTTGTTCGCATCCACGTCACGCCTTGGCCATCTATAATGTGGCCAAGACACTCCATTCGCTCCAAATAAAGGTCAACTTTCTTCTTACTCAAGAAGAGGTGATTTTTGCATAGTCTGTCAAAGACTATGCCAAGGTGTTCCTCGTGCTCCTTAATCGAGTGTGAGAAGATGAATATGTTGTCCATGTATACATGGATGAAGTGACCTATGCAGTCGCAGAAGATTGCTGTCATCAGATGTTGGAACATTGATGGCACATTGCAATCTCCCATTTGGATTACTTGGCTTTGGAATATGCCAAGTGTTGTTGCAAAAGCAGTTTTTGCGATGTCCTCAGGATGGATCCGGATCTGCTCGTACGCTTCAGACATATTGAGCTTTGTCTGGTATTGGCAGTGCGCTATGTTGCTGCGGATAATGTCCTGATCCGGGAAGGGCATAACGTCCTTCACTGTATTCTTGTTCTGCTGGCGCAGATCGAAGACTGTGCATAGCATGCCGTTTTTCCTTGGCACACAGAGCATTGGCACTGCTTGGTGTGCCACCGCTGGTATCCACCACCCTGTGGTGGTGTATCTTTCCAATTTGATGGAAAGTTCTTTGCGGAAGTGCTCTGGGCACTTCAGCAGTTGATACCGCATGCATTTGTTGGGATCAATGAGGTTGATCTCATGGTTAACCTCCCTTAGAGGCGGGAGCTCAGGCAGAATACCACTGACAAAGTCAGTGATTTTTTCCATCGATTCCTCATGTAAGCAAGGAATGTCATCATCTGTGGGGACAATTCCAGCAGAACAAGCGCCTTGTGCGTCTATTTGGTCCCGCTGAGCATGGGAGTGCCTTCTTCTTCCCAGCGCCTTCATCGTGTCATGACCTGTCTATTTCCCTTTCCCCACTGTCTCTACGTTCCCCCTCATCACTCCCCCTGCATCTTTTCCTGAGTTCGCTCCACCCTTCGACCACTCTTCCTCTACGTTCGCTCCATTTGCTGTTCGCCCCATTCTCCAAAGGACTATTTGTTGCTCGCATCATTTGCCAGCAGGCACGCCATCACACAGGATCGATACCATTTACCCGGCGTGATGGTTCATCACTAGCCTCATCACCTTCTTGATCCAACCCCTTTAGGTGTTCATATGGCCGGAATGCATTCGCAGGACGTCCTACCCGTAGGTCATGTGGGATCAACCCAGCAAATGAAGAGTCCGTGAAGGGTGGTGTATATGCAGGTCCCAAGGCGTATTTCTGTACATAGGTGCCTTTGCCCTCTTTCCTCTCCGTTGTTTCATGTTCGCACCCTTCTTTCATTCTACTGTATGTTTATTCCATCTATTTGTATCATGACTGTGCACCCCTATCCAACCCTGACTCATGACGGCCTCTTTCCTATTCGCTGTTACCATATGAGTATTCAATATAAGTAGTTTACATTCACATGTATATTTCCCAGTTCAATTATCATATGTCCATCTTGTGCAAACTTGACCTCACTGTGACTATTGTCTTGAGCCTTCTCCTGTAGATTTCTATCTTCGACCAGAAGAAGACTTAGGCATCACTGGTGAGTTCTCATACTTCATCTTCATTACCTTAGCCTTCGAACTATTTTCTGTGCTGTTGGCGAAGGGCTCCGAAGGAGTGCCTTCGCCAGCGAAAGGATTGTCGCTACTTAGACAACCTTTCCGGGACACCTTGCACGTTACATCATCAAGTGCCACGGGCTATTTCGCTATGACTGTAGATAGGGCGAGCTCCGTTCGGGAAACCCTCTTATCTTGTGAACATTTATTGGTTCACCCTATTCGCCGAATGGCATACTTATTCACACAAGTTATTCGGGCATTTGCTGTGTTCACTAATACACGATATTAACACCTAAAAACCAATCTTGACACATCGTCAGATGGGCACATCTCTCCCTGCATGTATAGGGAGAGCTTGAGGACGAGTCGTCCCATGACTCGCCCTCCTGGCTTCAATGGGCTTGAGTGGACCATGGCCCAGAGGTGAGTCTGCTCACCTTCGGCGCCTGGTCCTCTTTTGATGAGCCTTCGTCAAAAGATACCTTGCCCGTGGGGATTTTTTTGTCCCCTACAGGAATCCTCCCTGGGATAGAAAAGTCCAGGATGACATCTAGTTTCCTCAGGAACGGCATCCCAAGGATCACGTTGTAGTATTCAATGTTCACTATGTCAAAATACTCGTCGTGGAGTTTACAGCCAAATTTAATGGTTGTGTTCATTCCATAGTTGATTGTGGAACAACTACCAATGCACACCAGTTGCAGTGCAATTGGCTGTTCTAGGGCAAATGTCTTCATGCCTGTGGCCTGCGTGAATTCAGGGGAGATCAGCACCCCTTCGCTCCCACTGTTGAGGAGACAGTGGGCCTTCACACCATTGATCTCCCAGTACCCTGACAGGGTACGGTTCTCATTTCATGGCCGTGCGGGTCACAATTGCTGCTTGCTCCGATGGTGGTACATCAGTTCAACTGCCTTGTCTGGGGCAGCTGTTGCGTGTGCTGCCATTACTTTGGTGGCGCCGTCATTGTCTGGGGCGAATCTGATCACGCTGGACCTGTATGTGGTCCGATTGTCTACTGTTTCTTTGTCCCAGTTGTAATACTGGGATGGCTCGGGCTCCCATTCGTCTAAGGGAGCCTCTGCATCTTCCTGATCCTCATTATTTTGAGGCTCACCCTCCCCCTCTTCATTGATTTGTGGAAGAGGGGCATGGTCGGGATCTGGGTCTGGATCCTCATCTTCGCCATGTCTTGCGGCTGCTGTTCATATGCCAGCCTTGAGCTGTGGACACTCTGCTTTTCTGTGCCCTGGCTGGCCACATTCAAAGCATGTGATGCTGCTTGGAGCATTGGTGGGTTTATCTGGTGGTTGACCCGATGGCTTTGGAGGGAAGCTCGGCTTTGATGAGCTTCCTGAGGCCTGAGGCTGCTTAGTCTCAGGTGGCTGTCCCGCCGGGGCAGGGCGGGGTGGTTGCACACATTGGGATGTCCCGCTCCTCTGGAAAGCGGCAGGCCTGCTTGGGCCTGTCAGTGGCACCAGTTTGCTCAGCGCAAACCATGATGCACTGGCCATTGCGGCCATGCTCTCTGCCCAATGCATCCCCATGTTGTAGCGGGACGCTTCCTCAATCATGCGGGCTGCTTCGAAGAGCTGCTCTCTGCATTGTAGCCCTTCTTGAGGACCTCACTGCGCAGTGTTTCATGCAATGTTTCATGCAATGCTGACACGAACCGTCTCCAGAACGTGTAGTCGTCAGGTGGCTGTATCATGCGAGCTGCATATTTTGTGAGGTCGTTCAGCATTTCCTGAACAGTCTTTGTGCCCTGCATGCTTGTTCAACGCATGGTGGTATGTCATGGTGTGCAGGAACCGCTTCTGCAGGCCCTGCATCACCGTCTCCAAGGTCCATTCACGGACCTGGCGGTCGAAACATTCCACGTTTTGAAGAAACCATTCCTGGGCTTCACCAGTGAGGGGAGTGCCCATGTATCCGACCTGCATATCGATGCTGGTTGGTCCCAACAGGCAATTCATCTTGAGCCATCTCAAGATGGCCGGGACGAAGACCTTGAACTCTTCAAGGTCAGACCCTCCCACCTATGGTTCGGGATGGGCCAGCTTCACACCAGCCTTCGCCAGCACGGACTTCTCAGGGTCCATGTCTATGGCGTCGGCCATCGCAATGCGTATCATTCGTGTGATACTGTCGTATGGCCCTTGCACGCTTTCTGGCTGGTCTGGTATGCCCTGACCCTCAGTTGGGGGCATGGACTGGTTGCGCAGCTGTGATGCCACACGGACCATGTCAATGTATGCTCTGACTGGGGCCGGCGCCAGGTCTGGCTCAGGGCTGGGCGCCTCCAGTGCACAGGATTCTGGCGGGGGTGTGTGATGAGTGTCGCCCTTCAGCCCCACGTTGCGCAGACGCAGCCTACTATTGTAGGCTGCCCACATTTGCCATGCATCCTATACAGGATGCATGAGCAGCTCGTCAGGCTGCTGGTCGGTGTGGCTCTGGGCCACTGCAGCTCACAGCATTCTGTGCTAGCAGCTTGAGAGCCCATGTGTGGTGATGTGCTGCACTGGCCTGCTTCTTTTGCCAGTGTGGCCTCGAGCTCTAGGCTCTCCATTGTGGTCTCAGAGTCGGGCTCTGAGATGACTTGTTCTCTGATGATCTGTTGGATCGTCTTGCAGCTGCTCGTAGGTGCCGATTGGGGCATGCTCCTGATGGATGCTGTGGGCTCTTCGCATGAGCGAAGTGCCTTTTGTATGTACTCTAGCAAGGCTGCGTCCCGTTGTCGGATATCCTCTATTTGGTGGAGTTCCTTACCGAACTGCATGAGGGCCGTCATGATATTGTCGAGCTGCGATGTGATATGCTCATGCTTATGGCCCGTAAGCATGTTCCTGTGCAATGTGTCTTGTACTTGCTTGGCCATTGTGTCCGCCATCTTGTTGTTGATGCCGTGCTTCCTCAAGCCTTGCCCATTGTTGGGTGCTTGTCTCTTGTTTTGTCATGCCCCATCCGGGACGATGGTCATTGCTTGACTTTGTGAGCGGCGGGCTGAGTTTCAACTTCAAGATTGTCTTGAGGTGTGCCCCACTCCTGAGGCTCTTCCATCAGATGATGGTGAGATGTCTCGGCCCTTGCCCTTGTTCTGGGGCCAGGGGGATTGGGGCGGGGATGCAAATTGCTGTCCAGCAGTGTCCCCTCTTCGACCACGCTGGGTGAGACGTGGTCGGGTCCTTGCTTGTCCTCAATTGGGGGGATGAGTGCGGTGAGATCTATGATCTCTCCATCTTCTGGTGTCCTGGAATCTTGGTCCAGGGTAGCGTCAGCTGTTGTGTCGCTAGGCTGCATGCGCCTGGGGGGTTGTCTGCGAGCTAGAAGCTCGTGTCCTTCTTCAACTGCGTGGAATCATCACGCTCGCAGTTGACAGTAGAGGGTCTACTGCATGATGTTCAATGGTAAACAGCTGTCGATGCAGTGATCTTTTTCAAGATCGTGTGGATTTCCACAATTCAGTTGTTTGCTTGGTGAACAACTGCAGGAAGTTCAGAAAGGTGTAAGTGAGTGTAAATTAAGACCTTGTATCACAAGGGCAAGCGGAAATCGACCAAGATGTGGTTATTCCATGTGCTACGTAGTGACAGTGTAAGGTAAGATCTGGGGAACTGCTGCACGGTTCCCATGCAAGAACTATACAGTGGGTCCATAAGGATCCACTAGCATTAGCTAATCTAGTCCAGTAGCGTGCATTGCCTTAAGGGCAATGCAGGTAAAACGACCTCGGGCCGGGCCCATGGTGGTCGCTACACGAATTGTACCTAAATCAGGTGGGCCTTTCCCCTCTCTCCCTGGAACTCCCATACCCTCTGCGTCCCCGAGCGAGCAGATGCACTGATGACGAGCCCTGCGCCCCCCGCCGGCCCGGCTCCCAGAGCCGTTTACTGCTCCACTCTTGGTGGGGTAAGTACTCTTTCTCTCCGTTTGGGTGTTCACCAGCGTGGTGGGTCAGGCTACATAAGTGCTCGGCCGCCGGAGTGGTCTAGCACGACGAGAGTGAGCACCGCGGTCGAAGATATAAAGGTCCAGTGGTCTTCATGGTCTTGCTGCGTTGAGTCGATACTCGCCGTTGCACAAGCTGGAGGGGGATTGGGATTGGCATGATGTGATATATTAAGATGTTGTGGAGCATGTTGTGTTTGTATACTTGGCGTGTTGAATAAAGCAGCCTCGTGCGCCACAGCTGCGTGTCCTTTGCATGCATCCATCGCACGTCCCTGTCTGGCAGAGTGAACTGTTGTTTGAGCTAAGAGGGAGGGGGGGATACATCACCGAAGGTGCCTTTCAGGCGTTCTGTAGCGGCCACATATCCCAGCAGTGCCAGCATGGAGTCTGGCTTCCCCAGCAGTTCTTTAATGGATGCAGCTTTTCGCCCCAGTTTCCTTCTTAATCTGTGTCTCGCATGCTCATGCGCCTGGCACTCGAAGAGGTAGTGGTGGGTGGACTCGTCGGCCCTGGAGCAGGCCGGGCACAGCGGGGAGGGTGTGGGCTTGATCCTTTACAGGTGCCTGTTGAGTGGCACATGTCCCATCCTTAGCTGCATGATAAGGCTACTCTGCACCCTTGTGAGGATTGCTGTGTCACCGATGTAGGTCCGTGATGGCAACCTATTGTTGATCTTGCAGAGCTGCGCGTAGCGAGGGAACAGCTGCCATCGCGTCCTCCAGCTCCTTCTCACCTCTGCCCTGAACACTTGTCATGCAGCAGACAGGCTGTGCGGTAGCTGGTCAGCCTCCAGAAGGGGTGGGAGATCACTCATCTGGCTGCTATCTCCCACTGCTGCCTTTTTAGCCTCGCCATCCGCTTCTTCATTACCCCTGACCTCGTCGTGGACTGAGATCCAGGATATCATTAGGGAGGGTGATCATATCTTTCTAGGAAGTGTATGTATTTTCATTCTACTTTTAACTCATAATATAAAGAAAAGCTGATAATTGGGATATGAATAGAAAGTATATTTTACATTTTATAAAACAGAAATAAATAATTCTTCTTTTGTCCCTCCCCGAGCGGCGGCTCCGCCGATGAGAAATCCGTATATTTCGGTTTCTACCAACTTTTAATATAATCCATATTGGTGTTACTATACGATTAGTACTATATATTCTATATTGTATATCCTCCTTTTATCTATTCTAAGTGTCTATCAATCTTCAGTCTCTTACTATAATATTCTAATGTATCTTTTCAACCGAGATGAACATACTCATACAGAAGTTTTATATGTATTAGTGTTGGTCTATAAATCTGATATAATAATATCCTTATATATTAGAAATAGTAGTTTTGAAATATATACTATGTAGGTTCTTATCTCGTAGTACATAGACTTTATGAATAACCTCCTAGGTTTATCCACCGCCTCTGGGACAGCGCTGCTACCCTGCAGGCAAGGTCGTGGATGTGCTCCATGATGTACTGCGCTGGCCTCGGCCTGAGGTGTGTGATGGCCTGTATGACCCCCTGGTTGTCGAGGAGGACAGTCGCCTTCTTGATTTGTTTCTCACGCCGCAACAGTTCCAGCCCCAGGACAACTCCGATCGCTTCTGCTTCATACATGGTATGTTTGTCCAGTGTCCCCAGATGGTATCTCAGGCCTGCCACCTTTCTCTCGCCCCTGTATAGCACCGCCGCCGCGCCAGCTCCACCTTCCATCCCGGAACCGTCTGTGAACACCTTGGCATCTGCTGTGTCAGCAGCCTCGTCTTCCTTGGACTCCTCTCTCGAGTCCGCTATGTTGGTCGAGTATGGCCACAGCGCGTTGAGCACATGTGTGAAAGGCATGATTTCTTCATACCCACCCAGCTCGAGGTTGAAGGCGTGGGCTAGCACGTGAAGAGGGGACGGATGCCTCTTTACCAGCCGGCGGGCACACGTGCGTAACGGGTGGTGGAGCGGGTGAGTTTTGGGGAGAGCCACCATGCGGCTAATCGCCTTGAAGCAGACTCCGAGGAGAAGCAGCTTTATGGGGAGCACGTTGGCATGGACCTCGAGGACGTCGCTGGCCATCATCCGCATTGCCCCGGTGATGGCTAAGGTGGCCAGCCGCTGTACCGATGTCAGTCTACGTACCACTCCCACTGACCCCAAGGCCAGCTTCCCCTCCCTCCTTTGGACCGGTGTGTACCATACGTCCGCTGCATATGTAAACTTAGGGATAGCAACTGCACAATATAGCTGCCTCATGTATGTCGCTCGGACTCCTGTTGAAGGCTTAGTGAGTCTGCGAGCCAGAAGAGTCCACTTTACCGCATTCGCTACAGCCTTCTACCCTCGTCCAAGAACACCCCCAGGAATTTATGCTCCGTAGAGGGCTGTATGGCCGCGCCCTCATACATGAAGTCTGGCCTCGGTTCGTGCATGGTTTTGCCTGGCCTAGCAGGGTCCGGACTCTGCGGTGTAAGAAGCCTATCATTGCGAACTTCGATTTTTCAAACCTGGACTGGTGAGTTTGGGTCCACCCCTTTGCCCCCCCATCTTTGAGCAGCATTTCCCTGATGCTCTCGTGCGCCTCCTCATATGTGTCTCCCTCTGCATACAGGTTAGCATCGTCCACATAGGCCACCGTGGCTTGTCCCTTCCCCATGGCTACCTCCACCAAGTCTGCGTTGTAGAATAGGTAGGAGGATATTCATAATGGTTATGTAATACAGCATATATGAGTATATAATATATACTATAAGAGTATTTATAAGGAGAATAATAGATGCTATTAGATGATTCTGTATATATTTAAACATCTCAAAGATATATATACATATGAGAGAGCATTAGACTACAAGATAGAGTAACAGATACCTGGAGAGATACTTCTAATAGATATGAGTAGGAGTATTAGTATGACTAGTTATAATGAGAGAGTATTAGACTACCATATGGAGTAATAGTAGTTGTGTTAGTTATAATGATATAGTGTATATTAAAAGTGGGTAGAAAAAATAAGAAGAGGCATAAAAATCAAAAGAGGTGTTCTCGTCGGCGGAGTGGCCGCTCGGGGAGGGAGAAAAGAAAATTTATTTATAGACCAACAATAAGATTGGCATATACTTTGGTCCTCTTCTTTTCTATAATCTGAGAATAAAATGGGTGAAGCTACAGGTAATAAAAAGTTGTGAGCATCCGCCGTAGAGAATCATGGACAGGGGGTTGCCCTGTCCTATTCCATTGTCTATAGCCACCCAGCCCGAAAGGAAGTCGTCGAATTTTAGCCTGGTGCACCTGCCAGCCAGCATTCGGTCAACAAATTGCAGGTACTCCTCTGGAATCCTCCATTTCCTCGTGTTGTGCAACAGGCGGTCAGTGACGGCATTTGGGAATGCACCCTCAATGTCTAAAAAGAGCATTATGGCCACCTTCTTTCTTCTCCATGCCCCTTTTATCTTATTGACTATCAGGTGCAGGGAGTCGGTTGTAGTCCTGCCGGGCCTCCCCCCGAAGTGAGCAGCTGGCAAGAGATGGTACCGTTCCACCATGTACATCATGTCTTCTGCCACTATTGCAGTGAGGAGCTTCCCGATCGTGTTGAGGAGAGCTATGTGGCGGTATGACTTCGGCACGTCATAGGTTGCCCTGCCTGGCTTCCGCAGCACGATGGTGATCCAGGATTTCCCACTGGCACTGAATGTGTTTAGCGCAAACGTGGCCCGAAAGATACAGAGGAGATACTAAGCAAGTTGATCAGCCGTCTCCTTCAGGACCACATTGGGTATTCCATCGTCGCCTGGGGCCTTGTGAGGCTTCAGCTTGCCCAGCTGACGCTGAGTTGCCCTCATGCAGCTGGAAGCGGTGGTTGACTCACTTTGGGTATTTGAAGGCTGGTGGCACCTGGGACTCAGCTGGTTTGGGCAGGAAGAAAGCTGCAGCAAGTGCTTCACTCTTGGCCTCGTTGGTTTCAGCCGCGCGGGCGGTGCCGTCAGGGCCAGTCACATGCAGTGTGGGGATCCTTGATCTCCCACCATCTGTGGCTGGGTTGGCCAGGTATTTGTTCGCCGACCAGAGCAGCCCATCATTGAGATCCTCTAGGTACTCTGCCCAGTGCTGTGCTTTGGCCCTGCTGATCGCCTTGCTGTAGTTTTCAGTGATTTCCCTGTGCTCCTCGTGTGAGGGGTGGTCAGCAACTGCGTCATGGATGTAGGACAAGTGGTTCAGCCTGTTTTTCGCTTTTTTCAGCTCCGTGAGCTCCCTACTCCACCACCTGCAAGAGTGCGGTACCGGCTTCGATAGCGGGACCACTGCATCAATAGTATCCTGTATAGCAGCTGTCAGCGCGCTGACCATCTCGTTGTACTCATCTAAGGTCCTTAGCTCCCTTGCCTCTGGCACATTCTCCAGCTGTTCTGCCAGCTGGTCCCGGAATTGGTCCCAATCCACCATTCTGAAATTGTGGAACGGCTCCGGCCTCTTGACCTCCACATCGACATCTAGAGTGGTGAGTATGGGGACGTGGTCTTTACCCGGCCCCCTCCTGTCTGGGGCTGTGTCGCATGTAACTATGGACTCAGCAATGTTGTCCGTGCAGAAGACATTATCAACCCTCGTCCAATTCTTGGTGGACATTGACTTCAGGGTAGGAAGATGCTTGGGGAAGGTCATTACCATGTTATAGTCTGCCAGGAGTGAGATCAGCTCCTCTGCAGCCCTGGTCACCTCCGCTGTGAACAGATGGTGATTGCGCTCCTTGTCCCACATAGGGTGGTGCCGGTTGAAGTCGCCGCACCACATCATCGAGTCCGTTTCATGCTGAATGATGTTGTGCTGTTCAGAGCCAATGTATTCGTCCAGGGCCCACAGAGTTGCGGAGTGTTCGCAGTTGTTGTAGATATTGAAAACCGTGATCTTGCCTCTTGGGTGCCTAAGCTGTACCGCAGTCACATCATTCGTTCCTCGTATTGATATCTGTGACCAGGTGTTAGTGTCTAGTGCGGCGTTTACCAAGATTACAGAGCGCTTTGTAGCTGTGTCAGTTAAATGGGATGTAGGATATAGCACACACCAATGGTGATTTGCTTTGGTGTTGCCTAGTGCATCAATGTATGGTTCCTGCAGAAGTATGAGGTCCCATTCCTTGTGGGCTGTCGAGTTGATGAGATCATATTGAGCTTTGTCGGATTTGATTAGATTTTGTTGGTATACTCTCAGTCTTGTTGGTGTCGGTTCTATTGTATAAGGCATCAGTTGTTACCTATAGGGGGCAGCCTGCTGTCTCCATCTGTGTTGCCCCACCGGGCTATGGGACCCAGGCTCAGCCTGTTAGAGGAGGTGGCCGGGCTCTCACGTGGCAGCAAGGCTATGTGTCGGGGCTGCCTGTCTGCAACTGGGTCTGGTGTCCGTCGTCCGTAGGGCAACGTCCTCTGCCGGTATCTTCCCTTAAGGTGGGTGACCATCTCCCAGCCTCCGTTGTATTGTGGTGCAGGTGGCTGTGTGGCCAGCGGCAGCAGGGCCAGCATCTTGGGGGGCTGTGAGACGTGTGTCCACGTCTCTTCTGTTGGGAAGTAGGGCATCAGGTTCTCGAGCAACCTGGTGTCTAGTTCCACGCACTTGCGCAGGAACGTGGGACACAACCTAGCCCAGCTGGGATGATCATTGGACCTGCAAGAGACGCAACGCTGCTTGGTCTGATCACAGGCAGAGGTCTTGCACCACTCGCCGCACGTTCCGCAGGTATCATGTTCCTGCAGGCAGGTGTACGACATGTGGTCCCACCCCTGGCATTTAAGGCATCGAGTGGGCTCTTTCTTGCACTTCTTGGCGTATACCCTCTTTTGACACATGATGAGGCTGCTAGTGAGAACCTTGTTGGCGATCCCCGGCGTGGTGAATGTGATGAGCGTATGTCCGCAGGTCTGAGTGGCCGCTCTGCACTGCTTAGGCTTGATCCATCTAGCCTTGTCAATGGCCCCCCGCGGGAGCCCATTGATTTCCTCTATGCCTCGTAGCTCGCCTTCCCTCTCTGGCTCAAAGTGAAGGGGACGAACTGGAGAATGAGTGGGAACAACCTTGCCTTCATTCTTGCATCGCGCGCCAGGGCCTCTGTGAACTGAATCCTGTGCTTGGCCTCGTTGAGCCACCTCGCCGCCTCTTCCATGTTGAGCTCGAAGATGACGCCCCCGTGTCATGACCGGTCTATTTCTCCTACCGCACTGCCTCTATGTTCCCCCTCGTCACTCCCTAGCATCTTCGCCAGAGTTCGCCGCACCTACCGACCACTCCCCCTGCACGTCCACTCTACCCGCTGTTCGCCCCATTCTCCAAACCACTATTCGCTGCTCGCGCATTTTGCCAGCAGGCACGCCATCAAATATGATCGATACCATTCACCCGGCATGATGGTTCATCATTAACCCCATCATCTTCTTAATCCAACCCCATTGGGCGTTCGTATGGCCAAAGTGTGTTCGCAGGACGTCCCTTCCATAGGTCATGCGGGATCAACCCAGTAAACGAAGAGTCCATGCAGGGTAGCATGTATGCGGGTCCCAAGACATGGTTTTTTCCATAAGTGCCTTCACCCCCTTTTTCTCTTCATTGTTTCATGTTCGCATTCTTCCCTCACTCTATTGTATGTTTATTCCATCTACTTAGTATCATGACTGCGCACCCCTATCCGACCCTGACTCACGACGGCCTCTTTCCTATTCGCTAATACCTTGCGAGCATTCGATATAAGTAGTTTACATTTGCATGTATATTCTCCAGTTCACTTAAGCCTTCTCTTGGAGATTCCCATCTTCGATTAGCAGAAGACTTAGGCATCACTGGTGAGTTCTCATACTTCATCTTCGTTACCTTAGCCTTCGAACCATTTTCTGTGCTGTTGGCGAAGGGATTGTCGAGACTTAGACAGCCCTTCCGTGAGACCTTGCACGTTACATCGTCGAGTGCCACGGGCTATTTCACTACGACTGTAGATAGGGTGAGCCCTGTTCAGACAACCCTCTTACCTTGTGAACATTCATTGGTTCATCTATTCGCCGAACGGCATACTTATTCGCACAAGTTATTCGGGCATTCGCTGTGTTCACTAATACACGATATTAACGCCTAAAAACCAATCTTGACACCCCGTTGGTGAGCCACCTCGTGCTGACTATGGTCTTTCCCTCTCCTTCATCCATGTCCTTGACGATCTCATTTGCTCTGGACACCAGACCAGTGTTATCCACGCCTGCGAGCACGCATTCTCCCACATTTGCGGCATCCACTAATACTTGCCTCTGCTTGACACCCTCCCTCGCGCGGACTCTAGCATTGAGGGTGGGGGTGTTGACCAGTGTCTGCTGTGCCGCCGTCGAGACTTTCATTATGGTGTCCCTGTACGTGGTCAAGGTTTCACTGAGCTGGGATGCCGAGCTGGCAACTGTGCTCAATGCGGCCTGTATGGTTTGGACTACCGCCACCGTGTCCTCAGTGACCCGATTAGACATCCTGGCTGCATCCTCCGCTGCCGAGGTGGCCCTATCAAGCAGCGCAGTGGCCTCTATGATCTTGGCCGAGAGCACATTTCCCTCTGCCGCAAGAGTCGCTTTGACTTGACCCACTAGCCGCTCACATCTGGCATCATCCTCAACCGCCTCCATCACGAAAGCGATGGATCTGATCGCGCTTATCGCTTGGCGTGGCATGCCCTTGTATTGCCTCACCTGGAGCATGGCGGTGGACAGCGCACCAACCGTCCAGGGCTCACCGGGTATTGTCAGCAATGTTCGCTCAAGCTAAAGCTTACCTTCTTCTGCATTCCCTATCTCCTGCCCCGGTAAGTCTCTGATCTCCTCGCTAGTGAGTGCCTCTGTGTCTGCCACTGCTCCCCTGGTGGTGACTTGGGTGGGCACCTTTTTCTCGCTCGTACTCTCAGGACATCTCGTCGGTTCAGCCTGTTTCTCTCTTGCTGGACCTGCCGCCATCCTAGGCTGAATGCGACCCTGAGCATCTAGCCTCACCTGTGCCATGGTCGGTGGTGCCACCGCTCATGTCGTGGGCGTGTTTCTGCCCTTCGACCTGCTAGTCGACACATCATTCAACATCAGGCCGGGCCTTCGTGGTTTAGGTGTGCAAAGAATGTTCGGTAGATGTAGCTACTTAGATATTTATGGGAATATAAGAGGAAGTAAGAGAAATAAGGGAAGAACTGAAAATGGGCCCCAGTGCTGGTGGCGGTCGGAGTGCAAAAGGAGTTCGGTGACAACATTAGGTGTTTGATGCGGTTTTGGGCTGTGGGGTGTGTTTTGTTGGTGCATACTAACAGCACATGGGCAGGTGTGGCTCATGCTGTTATGGAGGATGATGAGTACGAGGGGTACTACATCCCTAAAGAAACAGCCTTATTCCCTAATCAATGGTGCATGTTCTCTACTGTACCTTCCCCTGGGCAATGTGGCTCATCATTGTCTTCTTCCCCTCCCACTTATTCTGCTGGCCCCACTGCCATCCTTATGCAGTGCTCTCCTCCATGACCTGGAGCTGACCCACTTGCCTTCAAACCAGAGCGCTTCCTTGACAAAAGGGTGTGAGATCCATGTTTTCAGTTGATGGTGTGTCATGAGACCTCCATCACCCACTTCCTGGCACATTGCCTGATACATTAATGTATAATGCAGTATGTGTCCAGGGTGCTTCATGGTGTATGTGCAGCTAGTAATTATGTTTGACTCTGGTGATATGCACACCTGAGCTCTCACTAGGCAATGATGTCTGTACCTAAAAAGTAGTTCCAAAGGTACTTTTTATTAGTCCTAAACAAGCTAGAATTAAGTTCTTTTTGAGCTAAAAAACAGTGCAAAGTGGGACATTTTCACTACTAGAAATCAGTTCAAGAGGGGCTGAGAATGCTTCAGGAGCCAAAAGTCTGTGCTTGAGCACTGGTTTCTAGCTGGTTCTGTACTGAAACTCAAGTTCCATTTGTCACAATTCCATTCCAACACATCTATTCACACTTCTCCTATCTAATCCTTCCTACCCACAACACACACGTGCCACTGATCATCAGCCTTTCCCCTCGAGCGCACACACATCCACACGATCCACTACAACGTCCCGTCGACCCACGAACGCATAAACGACCCAGCGATCAGCGGATCCACCCCTGAACCCCGAGCCCGAGACGCGTCCATCCATGGAGTAGTTCGATGATTAGTCCATCACATACATTCCGATTCTGATACCTTTTTACATTCTCAATCACCACACATCTGATGTCCCTAGTTAGAACAACACTCCTTCCAACTCACATAGTACATACCCACCGCAGCATCCGGCGCACCGAACCCCGAGCTGCACACATACACTTACCCCCACTCCTATTCCCCTTATACCGTAGCACGTCCCACACGATGGATAAATAGCTGCGCTGTATATCACACTCGTCAGTCAATTATACTCACCCGTTTAACACACAGGCTATCGTTTCGAGATACACTTACCTGTGCCACACTTGCCCCACTGCACATAAAGTCCTGCGCAATCTATCCTCATCGAAATAAACCTTACACTCGACACTCTTAATTTTCACACCATTTCATCTGAACTTTAGGTGCTGGCGCCTCCTGCAGTGTGATGAGGCAGTAAGCTGACAAGATGTAATTCTGAGGTGCCGCATGTCACGGTCAGATGCGAGCGTATTTTCAAACTTCAGGTACCCGATAGTATCTATGTCATTGCTTGGTCGTAGATAAAAACCTTCATGCTACCCAATAGGCGGAAGTTATTAGTACATAGCGTTTACTGCCATGAGAAATATGATTGGCAGGAGGGCAGGAGGCGACCAGAAAGAATAACAAGAAGTTCTCCGTGTTGTCATTGTTTACGGGGTTACATATACGATGAGCTGCGGCTAATAAGCG
Source organism: Gautieria morchelliformis (assembly GCA_015179125.1). NCBI lineage: Eukaryota > Fungi > Basidiomycota > Agaricomycetes > Gomphales > Gomphaceae > Gautieria > Gautieria morchelliformis. Next base: position 46,724 of record WHVA01000168.1, on the reverse strand, counting down.
TCTCCTAATAACACACAATGTAACAACATCCAGCGAATGATTTCCTTGCATCAAGTCGGGTAAGACGTGTCTGGCGCAGAAGTGATCTAATAGTTAAATTCTACCAGCGGTCGATGATTCTGCATTCACGTACAAAAATAGGATAAAACGTACAGTATGTATCAGGAGAACGTATTATTTCTTTCTCGATAATCTCCGGCTCTCCTCTGTTTTGCAAGGTGTTCAGTAACGTTACTAGTAGGTTTCCCAACATGAGCTCGTACAAACCTTTGTTTTTAGCCTTTTTCGGAGCACCCTTTCCTCTCGACTTCAGAGCCAGAAGGTCCACTGCCCTCTGCTGTTCATCCTCGTCAAGAAGCTCGAGCTCCGGGAACTGCTTGTTGATATCGCTAATTTTTAAGACTTCAGGGTAATAGTTCATCATGGAAGGACCCCGCAATCGAGCTCGCAAGTACTTTGCTCCTGTGCGTTGCGAGGTTGGATTATACGCTGTTGCGAATATGGAACATCGGAGACGGGTAAGGGCAGCGAGTCGAGATGGGCTCACCCCAGCCATGCTCGAAGAGGCGTGACGAGCTCTTTACGTCACGTGTCACGACTCGATCGGTTGCGGTGTCCAAGTTATCGGAGTTGGGTTACTTATTGTCTGAAAGTAAGGTTTCTCGTATACTGTACCGTTTCATCCTACCTGGCATAACATGCCTTTTTAAAAGCAGTGCCCACTCTTGACTGTCCTCATCGTAAACGGCCTAGGGCTCCGAACTGGCCTTAGAGCTAGAATTCATCGCCATATCAGTGATATCACCCAGTTCGTTCTCTCGAGATGAGGGCGGCCACAAATTCCCTGTGTAGGCAATGTCGCATCGCTCTCTCCCGTCAGTTTCACAGCTCGCCCCCTCTGGCACGCTCGGCGCCCCCCAAAAGGGCATATGGAAAAAGCCCGAACTCTCAGACAGATGCATTATCACGCCCTGTTCATGGCTCTCGGTGGGAGAGACGTGGGCATGCACCTTCTTCGTCGAGATCTCAAAGACCATCGCCTATAAAGCCGTTTGAACGCCTCACACCAGAAGACGTTGGTTCACTACTGCGTCGGAACCTTCCCAAATGGGTTGAAGCTCCCGAAACAATCCAGAGGCTCACGAGCTTAGGTTTGGATAAAGACGAGGCACGAGCCGTCCTAGATGCGTACGGACGCTACATGGAACACGAAGTCTCGAAACGCTCAAATTTCAGCGAGGATGAGGATCCTTGGAGTGTGTTACACCTGTGGACTGGAGAAGAGTCTGATAAGCATGCCATGGTCAACCGTGGACTTACCGCGCATCTTTTTGTCTTTGCGTCGCAGTCCGATCTCGAGATTAAAGGCGTCAAGTCGGAATCCCTACAGGTGTTGAAGCAGGCCAACGAAGCTTTGGACTTGCGTTTTCCAGTGGAAGCATTTCCCATGGCTCGCGCACGGACACGTAAGGTCTATCTACATGTTGGCCCGACAAACAGTGGTAAAACCTACAACGCACTTCGTGCCCTCGCATCGGCAACAAGTGGCGTGTATGCCGGACCCTTGCGATTACTGGCTCACGAAGTCTGGGAGCGACTTAACCGAGGCTCCATTCGTCCACATGATGCCGATCCTTCGACTGCGTCCCTCTACGCCAGAGAATGTAACCTTGTCACTGGCGAAGAGCAGCGTATCGTGTCTATGGATGCCCAGCTAACAAGTTGCACTGTAGAAATGGTCAACTTATTCAAGCACTGGAATGTCTGTGTCATTGATGAGATCCAAATGATTGCCGATCCACAACGTGGATCCTCCTGGACTGCTGCCGTCCTGGGAGTCTGCGCTGATGAACTTCATCTTTGCGGAGAGGAAGCTGCCGTACCTCTTATCGAGGCACTGATGAAGGAGACAGGCGATGAACTCATAGTCAAGCGCTATGACAGATTAACGCCATTGGAAGTCGCGACGACCAGTTTGGAAGGGCGCTGGGATCGGATAGAAAAGGGAGACTGCGTGGTGACATTCTCAAGGCGATCCATTTTTGAATTAAAGCGGCAAGTAGAACTTGCGACAGGACTCCGATGTGCAGTCGCATATGGACGATTACCTCCGGAAACAAGAAGCGAGCAAGCTGCCTTATTCAATGACCGGACCAGCGGATACGATGTCATTGTTGCCACAGACGCCATTGGGATGGGACTGAATCTGTAAGGTATTCTGGGACCTTCGTGGAAATTTAGCTCTGACCCCAAGCGTTAGCAAAATTAAACGCATTGTTTTTGTTCAGTTATCAAAACACAATGGACTTCGAGAGGTCCCTCTTTCTTTGTCCCAAATAAAGCAGATTGGTGGTCGTGCAGGACGATTTGGTGACCATGGGGACGCGTCTTCCACCGGCATCGTCACGTGCTTACACAAAAGCGACCTCCCCATGCTGACCAAAGCGTTCGAAGCGCAGGCGCCTATGCTAAGCAAAGCAGTGGTACCATTTCACCTCGTTATTCTCACTCGCATCGCCCAACTCCTTCCTGAAAATTTCGGCCTTCAGCAGTTGACTTCCTTGCTTTACATAGCTGGACGGCTAGGTCCAAATTACTCCTTACCATCTGATGGGAATTCTTGGAGAGGCATGGATGTCATTGATACCCTTGGCAGAGACCTCCGACTTGCCGAGAAGATGCAATTTGCTGCTTGTCCGACGTCATGGCGGTCAGACTTGGAGGTTGAGGTATTCGAGACCTATCTGCGACAATTCGCATCTGGCGAGGCGGTGGACTTGAAAGAAGCTTTGACAGAGTCGCATCTTCTCTCCACGTTGGAGAGCGTGACGCAGGCAAGAATAGAACATCGGGGCACATCTTCCGGCGGGAGAATCCTAGGATCGGCGTTTGGTTACAAGCTTCAAAATTCAGAGACACTGGCCACGATGGAGACCTTGCACAAGGTATTGATCAGCTACATATGGCTGGCTTTCCGTATGCCCGTATCCTTCCACCAGCAGCCCGAGGCGATCCGGTTGAAGGAAGAGACGGAGGCCGGGATTGAATTTATTCTGGAAGGAATTGGGAGTTCGAGAATCAGGCGCACGAGTAAGACGGTCTCACAACTGCGCACGGAGAGCCGGGATAGGAAAATACAGTACATGCCCCACAAGGAGAAACTTCCTCTAATCCTGAAACGACTTAGCGCGACCACTTAATCTATTTGATTTACGCGCTTTGGTCACGCGTGACAGTCGTGTTCCGCATCTGACATTTCTAACGCTTTTGACGGTGGGCTGCGTTGCTTCGACCTGGTACCTCGATTGTCCAATAGCCGAACGATCTTTTCTTCTGACATACATGTTCTAAGTGGCCAGCTAATAGGCCAGCGCGGTAGGCACATCTGTCAACCCTCTTTCCCCTTTAAGACGCTATTTGGTAAGCGCCTACGACAGGCAGTGAGTGGTGGCGCTTCGCAGTTCAGGGCGCATGGATCCCGACGCGCACTCCACCGTAACCACTCCACATATTCTGCGCCAGTCGCAGCGCTCCCGGAGCACGTCAGGCAATAGGTCGTGTTCATCCTCGTCGCACTCATCTACCCATCCCTCGCGCCCCGCCACTCCTTCAGACACCGTGTACACGCATCTCCATCCGCAATTTCGGCACAGGCCCACTAATTCTCCATATTCACCTTCGATCGACGAGTCTTTCAGGCAGAAGTCGCACACAGAGCCACAAAGTCACCTGAGCCCTCCATCCTCATCCAGGAGCTCTTTGGAAGAGACTCATCTGCAGCCTGACGACTACCGACATTTCTTAAAGCGTCGGCCTCGTACACAGACCGTCACACCTACCTCAGTCCGTCGCGCTCTACAGTCTGATTCTGGTCGAATGCAAACCCCATTCCCAATGTCTAATCAACGAGACTCAGCGTCTTCTTCTGAATCACGCCCGTCATGTTCAAGTTCGGACTCAGCCTCCTTGTTTGAGGAGGAGCTTGGAGCTATTCCAGCGCGACACACATTTCGCAACCGTGTGGACTCAAAACCCTGCAGCCATCTATTTAACGATGCAGAGCGACTTCTCATCTCGCCTATGCGGTCACTTCGCGCTCGTCCACATCCCTACCGATCCGAGTCCTCATCCTCTGTTTCCAGTGGCACTTTCTCACCCAAAAGATCATCTTCCTCACTGCGGCTCAAACCGAAGAAGAGCCACTCACACCGAGGGGCGATGACTCTTTTCAAGTCGCTGGCATCATCCCCCAATCCTGACAAACATGAAGATATTGAATTTGATTGGGCGGAACAGCGAAGGCAGGAGCTAGAGAAGCGAGCGATAATTGTGGAACAGATTGTCAAGGGGGCACGTTTAGCTGCGGAAAGCACAGCTCGGACAGAACCAGAAATTCAATGCTCGCCAGAAGGGGATGATGTGGAGACCCCATCGAGGGCGTCTATGCCCCCGGGAAGCTGGGAGCTGACCCCAGAAGAACAGGCTTTGCGAAGTGACCAGAAAAGGGAAGCAGAAAAGAGATTCATCTTCAAAGACCACGTCTGGCTCAATAGGTCGTATGTGAGCGCTCACTCCAGAAATGCCGTGCCTTATCCTTTCGCCTACGATAACGTTAATATTCAAACGTGGGTCTTTTATGTCTTCCTCTTCTATTTGAGAATGACTTGGTCACAGCGATCGACATTCCCACGCTCTCGTAAGGCAACTCTTGTGCGGTCACCCTAGCATCCACGACGATCCTTCTAACAAAACTCCAGCGGTGGTTCTTGATTTAGGATGTGGTGATGGCACGTGGCTCTTGGAAGCTGCACAGTGCTGGAAGAATACAAGATTCTACGGACTTGACCTCCAGAATCTCCATCCTTCCCCTCATCAGCTCGAAGCGGCTCTTGGGGAGCTGGCGGAAAATATCAAATTCACTCACTACAACTTTCTCTTGGATAAGTTGCCGTATCTGGACGAGAAGTTCGACTTAGTGAGAATGGCTAACCTGAAATGGGCCATTCCAGAGGACAAGGTGTGTGGAGTCATGCACGGTTTGTTAAGTAGAGTTAAAAGCAACTCCCTCCAGTGGGATTTTGTACTCCAGGAAGTGAATCGAGTCCTCAGACGCGGCGGCAGGGTTGAAATCATTGATGACGATTTTCTGTTGCCCACTTTCCCACAAGACACACTCTCCCTAGAAGAACGTGCGGCCTGTGACATGCTTGAAACCCAGTTCATGGATATGCTTCGGGCTCGGAATCTCCTGCTCAACACGGGTGGACAGTTCATGGCCGAGAAACTCAGTCGGTGGTTCAATGCCTTCCACGAAGACAACTTTCCTATTACCATCTCGAAAACAAGGCCGGTCTCGATGGAGCTGCCCAGCGAAGGGGTGTCACTGAAAGCAGCAAAGCTGATGGGTATAGAGTTTGACTCTATCTCTGAGAAACGTCGTTCTGCGGGATCAACAAGACCCAGATCTAGGTCGGACAGTGTGAGCTCAGGAGCTAGTTATTCTTCGGGGGTCAGTTGGACGTCTGGCCGAGATGCAGAGCGTCTCGATGACCTCAGCCATGTCAGCCATGAGCAGGTATGCTTGTCTTGTTACATTTGCTGTTCAGGCTAATACAAGTTGTCCAGTATGGTCTCATCAGCGAGATCGATAAACACTACCAGCCTCTTGGTCTTGACGTGCACCCTGGACACTTTCTACCGTTCCCACCCGACGAACTTAATACTCAGTGTATCCGGAACATGCAAAGCATTTTGGCGTCGAAGGAGGCTATTCGTGCGCATACTCTGAAGAAATGTTCTGAATTAGAGGAGCTGGAGACCAAGGAAGATTTACCGCCGGATGCGAGGCAGCGGTTCCATAAGCTGTCCGTAGAATGGAACCATCTACAGCGTGCTTTCGACGATGTGTTCTGGGACTATGAGACGTGAGTTTATGTTGCTTTCTCCTCAACCCACGCATGTCGGGCTAATTTGGTTGCAGTGGAATGTTAAAACGTTTCGGTCTCCCGCAGCGACATTTCGACGCTGACGATGATAACGAACTTCACCACAAATCACTTAACATTAGGCCTCGAACTCAGCCATATCAAACCACCAGTGTATTGGGCAAGCTGCATAAGAATGGAGATGATCTACAATCCCCCTTCACGAACACCTCTGTCAGCTCCCGTGTGCTGGTGAGACTTATTAGAGTGTATAGTGGATGGAAATAATTTCTCGTCCTCACTTGAGCATCGGTTATTGTAGTTTACACCTCCCTCAACTCGATTTCACACGTCCCTTCTGCAGACCAGCTTGTATCCCTCATCACCATTTTCTCCGTCTCTTAGCCTGTCACTCGTCATCACTCGTCATAGTAATAGATGTATCAGACCTGGGAAGATTACGGTACTAGTATAGTTAATTTCAATATACTTATAATCACAAGGGATACTGTAACAAACGGATACAGAGTATGACAACCATAAACATTATGCATTATTTATATGTAAGTTTATTTAGCATGCAGTGTCCTGAGTTCACATTTTTACCACAGTTTGAGTATCGATCTTACACCTCTGCATTTACGGTACAAGCTAAGAAAATGTTTCTAGCTGAGATCTGGATATTAGCAGGGGCAGCATTGTCCTCTTGAGACTTGGTTTATGTGAGCAACCGCTGCCCACAGGTACAGGTCGGGCCATGATCCATGTTGGACGCCAAAGGGGGTTGGAATAGTTGTGCAGTGATGTGAATCCAAGTCATTCAAAAGGCCACCTCAGGCTAGGCGACATAAACATCATGCACGTGAGGTCTAATGCCATGATATCCCACGCTTTCTGGAAAAATGCTTCTCTTGCTTAGCCGTGGTGTGCGTAAGACCTTTGGAGCCGTCGGCCAGCAAGGTGGTGGATCTGGATCGTGTTGATTCGAAAATCGATACCAGGTCATCCACGACTGGACATATCGCGCGCACGAATCCTCCGCTTTCACTGCGATCTTTAATCTGTCCCCATATATATCCTTTTGTTATTATTACCAAGGTCCTTACAGTGGAGTGAATATTGGACCTCGAATATCTAGACCGGCTCCAGAACCGCAATGCATGGTGATGACCCCAAGAGGGGTAGCGGCTGGCCAGAGGAGCGGGTTGAAATAACCAGTCGCTGATACATGCTCCGAAGGGACGCTATGCCACTGACACTGAGGCCCCACTTGTCATATATTACAAGTAGTACGGTGCTGTACCAATAAGAACCAGTTCCTTTATGGATGCTAAAGGTGAGAGAAGGTATGTGAGAATGGCGTCAGACGTGTGACACAGCTGTGCATGGACATCCTATCAATCAGTTCCGCGACGAGGAGCAAAATGACAGTGTTCCCTGATGGATAACCATGAGCAATCAAGCTGCATGGTGCGCAAACAAGGCATACCGGAGGTACTCGGTCTGCTGACGCATGACCGTCCCGACCTCGGCCGTCGAGACTGACTTATTGCCCATGCGGGCATGGCAAATCACTGCAAAGTGGGGATGTGGATGAATGGCGGAATAAAAGCATTACAGTATCCTTGTGACTACTTCAAACCCCCTCGAACTAGGGAGGATGTGGAGAGTTTGCGGCACAGGTTCCACATGTACAGGGAAGCATCCTGCGAAGCGCCTCTTTATCCTGGTCACGTGCCGTAACGAACTACATGAGGTCTTATCATGGTCATCCGTCTTCTGGAACCCGCGAGCTCCCTCCACTCATCCGGCAGTCCACTGGGTATACTGTCATCATACCCACACTAGTTTTGCAAGCTCCCATTCAAGTCGGAAATGGCAAGTGCTGGAGGGGTATTATGACATCACAGGAGTTCCCCGACCTGCCTCCCGTACCAGTGGTTATTAATTTCAAGAAAGCTATTTAAAAATTGGGCTTAGTATTGAAGATATATGTGGTAATTTAAATTATGCCGAGTGGTTTCCTGGGGCGCGATTGGCTGCGAATGAAGCTTGGGCATATGATCGAATGAGAGCTCTCCAAGGCAAGTTCGTTACCCTCCGAGCTACGTGCTGCAACAGTATTGACTCGATCGCTGGTTTCACAGGCCGCATCGTCCCTTGGTCATATGGCTTCTGCAAGGTATTTGCTGTCTCATCACCTTGGGCAGGCTCATAAAACGTCCCAGTGCGTACTTCCGAATGGGGAGACGACATTTGGACATGTTATGGAAGTGATCGACGGCCCCACGGCATCCACGACGACCGCAGATGGACTTGGACTAGACGATGTTGGTGTATTCAACCTTGTGCGGAGATGTTGTTTATTACACCTCATTTGTACTGATAGGTTTGCATTTCAGGCAGACCCCCTTGCTACGGCAGTACACGAGATGCACGAGTGTGGTGTTGCGCATAGAGATATAAAAGAGGATAATGTTATCATTCACCATAACCCTTCCAACCGGGACTGCAATGTGGTCCTGCTCGATTTTTCTCTTTGTATGACACTCGGGCCACCTTCAATGCATAAGCTGGTTGCCAAGTGGGACATGGTGAGGTGGGTCCCTTCCTGAGATCACACGTGCACATAACATTGACCGTTGGGTGCATTTTATCAGGATATCTTTGGTATTTGATGCACTTGGAATCGTAGCACGTAAAAACATGCCAACGGTAGACTGAGACCACTCGCCGTGCGCCCGCTGTCACCCTGACCCTTCTTTCATAACTATATCTATTTTTTGTTCAACCCTTCAGGATAAGTGGACAGACATGGCATCTTCGCCTGCTGATAATACTCCATCCACCCTTATCCTAATCTGCGAGTGCAATTAATGGCATGTACCCTGTTAATCGATCCTTGCTTAGCATGCTCCGTGTGCGGCCTATATTATTATAACATGCCGCACCATCTCTGCCTCTCTAACTGTAGAGATTGGACTCGTGCTGGGCATAACCGCGCGACATCCATGGTGCTTAGTATAATAATAGAACATACCATATCAGGATATAGCCTATTATAGAAGTGACCGCCATCGATAACGGATAAGCAAGAAGTGCCATCGCACTCTTGACCCCCACTCCTCTGCTGTGCGCCCTCTGCATACTCTGCCTGATACCTGCCTAGCTGTCCCTCCCTATGAGCGACAGAAGAGACACCCAGCCTGGCCAAGGGCAAGCTGGCTCAGATGATCGCCACAACCCCCAACCCGGCCCACCTTACACTTACCCTATACCTGTGCCAATTTTGCAGGGTCTGGCGGTATAGAGCGGAAGAAACATTTCTTGGCATGTTTGCTCCCGTAGGGGCAGGCAGGGATAACAATCAAGCGAAAGCTGTCATGGACTCCATGAAGTCTGCTGAAGATTTCCTGAGAATGGATTTACCGGTATCTACAACTACCGCGACCTCAAATGCAATCTCAGAGAGCACAACGGCAAACCACAAATTCCGAGATGACCCGCTTTACTTCCAGTATTTGATTATTTCAGCAGGCGAGACTCGAGGGGCAATTGAGGCTTTCCACACTGCATTAGCCAATGTGGGGACATTCTTCTATAACGAACCACTCAAGAAATTTGTTCAACTCGAAGGAGATGTTGTGTAGGTATTCAATTCTTGGCTAGTGCATGCCTATACATTTATTGACTGTCCATGTTTTCAGGGATGTGTGCTTAGTCAACATCCTCATCCCGGTTGTGCGGGTGATGAATGAGGTACTTACAGCCTGGTATGATGGAGGAGGTTTGCCCAAGGCAGGCTGTAGGATTGTTTCAATCAGGGCTCAATACCAACCACCTGGGCTGGTCAAAGGCAAGTGACATCAAAATCAATGCTATATATGACACTGATGGGCAAAATGCTCCAGATAAATCATTCATTGATCATGTCCTGATCCTTGTTCAGAAAGACCTGCAGGACATATCAGCCCAACATGTTCTTGTGATATTTGAAGCAAAGGTTAGCAATATATTTTTTGCAATCTTATTCTTGCCAAGAATGTCTACAGAAGGTGATGACCATGGATCCAGCCAAATGGCATGGACAGGTTGAGAGGTGCAGACAACGAGGATACATCAAGCTTTATTCTGATTCAGGGAATTCAGATTTGACAAAAATGATATCACAAGTTCGGAAGTAAGTCTCAAATAAATTTGGAGCCCACCATTCTCACTTGGATTTTAATAGATATGTCTTCGGCAGTCATTGTCCTTATGCTTTACTATCAGACTCGATCAACCATCGTGCCATGATATGGGACAAGGCACATGGCTGGCCCCATACATCCCACTCATTTGACTTAGCCGGCAAATATCCTGGGAATAGGCATATGTATGGACATCCTCAAGGTTGTCAAGTTATCAAAACCTCGAAAATAGTCTCAAATACCTCTGGAGAAACTATATGGCCTGCACGTTACACCCTAGCTTTTTTGTGTTACCTCGCTCTCAGGGACCATGAACTTTTGACTTAGAACAAGCGCAGCACAATTCCAACTTGAACTCAGCACCATTCACTTGGAGAATGAGACAACAAATGTTGTAACCTTGTGTAAATACCACATTCCAATGCATACGCACCCTGTTAGTCCTTAGTTGTTCATGCACACTCGACCTCAAAACACGGTGTAAGTTGGAGAAAGGGCTTTCAATTAAGTCCTTAACAAAACTGTAGACACCACAGATACCACAAAAGCTTGACGAACCTCTTTACATGCCGGAATGGCTGGTTGACATACGATGGGTTCGAGGAGCTCAAGAGGCATCTGTTAAATCCCAGGTATGCCCCCCACCATCCAGCGTTGGCTCCATTGGAATATCATCGATGTCTGGAGGTGGTGCCAGCCATCCATCCTCATCGAGCTGTGCCAACACTTCACCATACGGCACATTCATTTGCAGACGCGAGCGCAGCCAGGCCCGGGTACGTGCTACGATTCCAAGTGCAGCAAATACGAAAGATATCCTGATAAAAGGAACCCAACGGTCAATTTTATGTGCACGTGTGATCCAGGAAGGGACCCACCTCGCCATGTCCCACATGGCAACCAGCTCATGCATTGAAGTGGTCCGAGTGTCGTACAAAGAGAAAAATCGAGCAGGACCACATTGCCGACCTGATTTGACGGGTTATGGTGAATGATAACATTATCCTCTTTTATATCTCTATGCGCAACACCACACTCGTGCATCTCGTGTACTGCCGTAGCAAGGGCGTCTGCCTGAAATGCAAACCTATCAGTACAAATGAGGTGTAATAAACAACATCTCCGCACAAGGTTGAATACACCAACATCGTCTAGTCCAAGTCCATCTGCGGTCGTCGTGGATGCCGTAGGGCCGTCGATCACTTCCATAACATGTCCAAATGTCGTCTCCCCATTCGGAAGTACGCACTGGGACGTTTTATGAGCCTGCCCAAGGTGATGAGACAGCAAATACCTTGCAGAAGCCATATGACCAAGGGACGATGCGGCCTGTGAAACCAGCGATCGAGTCAATACTGTTGCAGCACGTAGCTCGGAGGGTAACGAACTTGCCTTGGAGAGCTCTCATTCGATTATATGCCCAAGCTTCATTAGCGGCCAATCGCGCCCCAGGAATCCAATCAGCATCCCGCAAATCACCCCATATATCTTCAATACTAGGTTCAATTTTTAAATAGCTTTCTTGAAACAATTTAATAACCACTGGTACGGGAGCCACGTCGGGGAACTCCTGTGAGGTCATAATCCCCCTCCAGACTTGAGACCACTTCCCGTTTCCGACTTGAATGGGAGCTTCCAAAACTAGTATGGGCATGATGACAGTATGCCCAGTGGACTGCCGGATGAGTGGAGGGAGCTCGCGGGTTCCAGAAGACGGATGACCATGATAAGACCTCATGTAGTTCGTTACGGCAAGAACGTGACCAGGATGAAGAGGAGCTTCGAAGGATGCTTCCCTGTACGTGTGGAACCTGTGCTGCAAAATCTCCACATCTTCCCTAGTTCGAGGGGGTTTGAAGTAGAAAAACCCGCTTTCAATGTTCACAGGCGGTACCCGGGAGGCACTGTAGTCTGGCAACATTTCGAGTATTGCAATGGAGCTATAGCGGCTCAGACGGCAGCCTAAGCACTACCGTACGAAGTAGGTTCAGACTTTCTAATCTTAGCTCCGGCGGAGCTCAAACTATAGCTCCTCCTTCCCATTAATTCTCTGTTCTTTTTCGCGGTGCCCTCCCACAGGTTCGGACCCTCGTCCGACAGCGGGTCAGCGACCAGCGCGCTGGAGCGCTGGGGGTTTCGTCGGTGTTGGGGTTGGTCGCGGTGCGCACGAATGGGTCGACAGACTCGTGAGAGGAGGCGACGGGATGTGGGGGATCAGGCCGAGGTGTTCTGGAAACTTGTGAGTGCGACGAATGTACGAATACTCCCTCCACTCTTATTCCTCCCAGAACCCGTGCCCTCTGTCCCCCACACTCAAGGAAGCCAGCCAAAACGAATTCAAATTCTACCTGACAAGATCCCGAACGCCATACTAGCTTCAATTAGCCAAGAGTAGCCTACATGTCTGACTGGGTCGTGGTTCGTGGATCGCGGCGTTCCAGATCCACCTTCGGCGACCGTGACATTTGCTATGCCCGCACCAAGTATATGTTTCAGAGCGAGAGCGATCAGGTTGGCGACTGTCGCCACGAAAGGATCTGCGCTATGACTTGAAAGCAACGAAGAAATCCATACGCATTTTTGGAAGGCACATGCACAATTATTGCTCTTTGGGTCCACGATGCAAGACTCAGACATGGATCTAGAGCGAAGTTGTTGATCGTTTTCGCGCCTAGCTGGGAACCATTGCGAGAAGCTCTCGTAGGCTATCATTTTATGGTCAACGACAGTGAGCCAAGTCCAGCAAATCTGAGTCCAATCAGCGAAAGAAAGAGAAATCTCGGGCCCGATTTAGAACGTTCAAGTCTGTATCGAACGACGCTGCGAGGCACATTAACACACTTGAGAGTAACGAGGTAGCAGATGCAGTCAAGGGCGGCATTAGTAGAGCATGGTCACGACCCATATTGTGCACGAATCCTGACTCAGAGATGAACCTGAATCAGAGGCACCAGAAACGAGTGCTGCAACAACTCTGGACTCTATTTTGCCGTTATTTTGGGGTTCATGAATTAAATCAATGTAGAATTATTAGAAATCTGCAGACTAAAGTGGCTCATCATTAGTGTGCACTCAATCTACCCTAATAGCGCTCGGTGATGGATTCTGTTCAAGGCGACGTACGGTGGTACTAAGACTAGACAACACAAAGATTTACCTGTAACTGATTAAAAATTGAAGATATGACGCAAGGGATAATTTTCCCCGAAGGTTCTCGTAGAGGGCTTTCGATTGATCTGCAGTTCATATTCTTCGGTGTTGCTGGGGAGTAGTGGCTTAATATTAATGTATATTCGACGACAGGTAGCTGTCTGGCGGAGACAGAATTATTGCATTCCCAGGCAGTACATTGCCTTTAGCTTCGCCGCTCAGCGTCAAGCCCACGTTTCATCTCCTGACGTGAACGCCACTACCAGGGCCATCCTGCGAACAACCATGGATAGTCTAGCCCTAGAGCTCATCGATAAAACGGAATAATTCTGCGTCTTAGACAGTAAGAGGTACACTTCCGTGATTTGCATATCTTCAGCTCACGTCCCTACTTCTAGTACCGTTTGGCTTTATCTGTTATTCCTTCCTTTCCAACTCGCCGATGTCTTCAACTGGTACACTATTCCCGGTACTGCGGTTGCAGCCTTCTTTTATCTAGGTTTTATTGCGGCCGGTTCGTACTAGCTTTCCCGAATGTTACAATGCACTGACAATGCAGTGTCCATTATCCAGGCGATGAAATAGAACAGCCTTTTGGTGAGTAAATTTATCTCTGGATACTATTCCATGTTGACACCGTTGGGCTTAGGATACGACGAGGTCAGAAATTTGCATGGTCTTTCATTTTCTGAGTGTTGCGTCTTATATATTTATTTCATCGCAGAATGATCTCGATCTCGACTTGTTCTGCCGCGAGGTTGTTCAAGTCGATCTTCACACACTCACAACAACCCCATTCCCGAATGCGCCACCCGGATCACACCATGGGGACATCGAGATTAACGAGGCCAGTACGGTCGTCGACGTCAGCCTCGGAACACATCACGTTTAAGAACCAGTACAAATTGCCTTCAACAAAATTCGGTATGCGGCTGGCTGCAGTGTGCAATTGTGTCACCACGAAAAGGACATCCAACGGAAGAATAGTTGCCATTTTGCCAGTTATGCAGAATATATGTCCGCTTAAAGATTCGTATACTTGTAGTGGATATACGAAACATATATATATTAGCCCTATCAGGCTGGATTATACATTCCCTCCGTCTCTAGCGGTATCTACTTAACTATGCACAAGAGTAATCCGAGTCATGCAGGGCACAGCGGCACGAGCTAGCAGAAGGATACTGCTGGCTTGACCGTGCCCGCAGACAACGGACTACTGTGTATAGACTTCATATCGTTCAACCTGTCTCAAATCTGGTCGAGACAGCAGAAATAAACTGCTTAGCTTCAGAAGTGATGGTACCGTGACTAGACTTGACAGTGTTGGCTCCTAAAGCCTTAATTAAGGGCACCAGGGGGTGTTAAGGGGTAGGTTAAGGATTAAGGCTTAATTAAGGGTGTTGAGTTAAGGGCATTAACCTGAATATATAATATAACTCGAATATATAACATTGGTTGTAATTCTCAGAAATATATTCATGTAACACTTAGATTATTCATTGGTACTCTTCATCTGATCCAATCTCAATGGCACCATCATCTGGCGCCTCATATTCTGCTGCTTCAGCCATAGCCTCAGCCAGGGCTTCCTCCTCCTCCTCTTCAATGATTCTCGAAGGGCGCGCAGGCTTGTGCTTGGTGCCACTGAACAGATTTTCAAATGTAATCGGTTTCCACTTGGTGGTGTGGCACCAGTTGATAGACTGAAGTTCTGCATCCCTCTCCTCCAACTGCTCTGCTGCCTCTGCCTCCCATACCTTGCCAATCCACCTTGCCATTTCCACTCACCAACCATCCTGTGATTTTATAAGCTGCCAACCACATTTGCTTTTGTTGTCATCATTTTGGGCACTGAGGATATTTGAGTGTGTTGGGACATCAAGAAGTGTAGTTGTTGATTTGTGGTTGCTGCATGTGGTATGTGGTTTCTTGAGTCTCTTCTGGATGTGTGCGGCTTTGATACTTGATCGTACCTGGGTACGTAGTATCAGATTGATGGTAATTTGTACATATAAGAGTGTCATACCTTGGTCATCTTCTCGAGCTTGTGAAGTCCTACGATTGCCCTGCGTGTTTCCAATGTCGGAAAACAGTCACTCACATACTGCTTGCTTGGTGACAATCTTGAGTGGCATCTTTGCAAATTTGCAAAGTTCTGATATCTCCTCAGCCTTGAATGCATCAGTAGAATATATATGAGTTAAGGGTTATGTAATTAAGGGTTACTATCTCCTGCCCGCCAGTTAAGCCATAACGTTATGGCCTTAATTAAGGGTAGGACCATTTAAGGCTTACCCTTAGGAGCCAACACTGAGACTTGATAGTGGCTGAGAAAAGTGGATCTTCGTTGTTCTGTCGCAGCCATGCTGCCACAATGTGAGTATGAGATACTTAGTAACTAGAAGATTTGGGATGCACTGTGGTCCCCGGCCCCAAGGAACGTTCACTTATAGTCAGGAAGAAGTTTCCAGTAAGCTACTGTAACTTTCGACAGCATAGGATGTTTTATGCAGACGGGCACTAACCAGAATTCAGGTTATGTAATTTTGGAAAGCAAGGGATAATAATGTCTCCTGGGAATGCAATTCTGTCTCCGCCAAACAACTGCCCATCCTTGAATATAACCCAGCCGTCTCAACATTAAGCCACTACTCCCCAGCACCACCAAAAAATGTGAACTGCAGATCAATCGAAAGCTCTCTATTTTGGAAACCAGTGGCCGAATTTCACCCACTTACACCAAACGTCCACTGTCACTGATGCTGTCTGAATCTGAAGAAGAATCCCCGCTGGTAGCCAACTTTCACACATGGTTATGAAGTAAGGGAGCATATCTACACCCTGCTCTGAGGTTCATCAAAGGTCTGTCCAGCATAATGTCCTGGGAGCAGACATTGCTCAATGCTCAACTTGTTCGCACCAGATGTTTCCGGCATGTCCGTTCTTACAACTGAGGATATGCCTTCTGACTGCAAAGTCGCCTCGTGCCCTTTCACTCATGCCATCACCCCATAATCTTCCAAAGACGCTTTGTTAGCACTTGCTAAAATGGGCAACGATAATGGCCATCTGTTGGATGCGTTCACTGAGCGTGAGCTTATATGCATGTACATTATAATGCATTGGCTCTTGGAAGAGGAATGAGACAATGCTGAGTTGAGGAGGTTCTGAAACATGTTATCTTTACATATTGTGTTCTCAGCTTGCCATTCAGCCTCGCAGTATCGATGTTCGAGTACCATATCTCCGCACCCTCCCTATGGCTGACACACTGTGCACTCCCCTCCATTTTAGCGAAGAGGAGTTGTTTTTGTTACGTGGAACAAATCTCTATGGTGCCACGTTATATCAACAAAAAGAGAGGCGATTAGAATGGGAACGTTGTTGAACATATGTTGAAACTCTTCACCCTGTGCAGAAAGACCGTTTTATGTGGTAAGCCGGAGCTGCTTTGCTTTCTTTAATATTTCTGAAGCTACGTCAAGGGAAAAGTATCTGACCGCCACAACTTACCTCTTGTCTTGAGCTTTTCCCTCCACGATTCTCTCCCCGACACCCTCACTCATCTCAGCAACTTCTTCTCATCCTGTCCTTATCCCAGGGGTTGACTCCTTCAATCACGCCCATGGACACCGCGTGTCCTGGTTGGTTGGACCAGTTCGAGATTATGCATCTCCCCCTCCCACGTTTACTCCCACCACATCAGATGCTCATCAGATCTCGCTGATTATTCACGACAGCACAACCGCCTACACTGAGGTCTTCAACAACTACGGCCCGAAACCCAATGCTGAGCTGATCCTTGGCTATGGGTTCTTGTTCCAGGACAACCCAGACAATTTGATCGTTATCAATGTTGGTGGAGTGCCAGAAGGTATAGATGGATATGGTAAGGCCTGGGAGGTTGGACGCAATGCCAGGGGATCAGAGGGGCCATGGCAACAGCTAATGACCACTTGTTCACAAATGGTGGATGACCTGGAAGAAGAAATAATATTTGCAGACTGGCAGTTTGAGCTTGATGTCGCAGAGGCATTAAAGAAATGGTGGATGAGAAGCTCAAGGCACTGCCTTGTGTTGCGGAGGCAGCTTGGGAGGGCATTCGTGCTGAAGTGTTAGAAATGATTCAACGCTACGTTGAAGGCTGGTCTTGCCTACAGATTTTTTCTCTCAATCCATATTGATTAACAGGTCAGCAAGATATTCTACAATCTCTCTCTGCATTTGCTGATTCCAAACACGAATGCGCCATTGCCAAGGCGGGGCAGCATGAGCTGGAGCTCGTGCTCGACGATGAAGCGGCAGGCTTGGGACTAGTAAGTTGACCTTATCAACTGCACTGTAAGGGCAACCCTACCTGCTCGTGGTAAGTCACACAGAGCACTGGTAAGGGGGATCCAAAGATATATAAGACAACACTCAGTAACTACATAGGCGACCTACACACCTGGTAAGGGGGATCCAAAGAGAATCGGGTGAGGATCCCCTTACCTAAGCAACTAACTATACAGCTACTGAGCAGGCCAGACTACCGGACATGAATATGGGTGGGGGAGGATGGAACTCAAATTTAAGGAAAGGGAGGAACAGGCAAGGACAAGCAGGCGAGGAAGGCAGAAGATAACAGAAGATAAAGGAAATAAGAGGAACCACCAGGCTGTCCCCTGACATGCACAATCCCACTAGAATCTGAGAGTAAATTCAATGTCCTTTGGTGTGCAACTTCTGCGCTATGTGTGATTGAAGCAGCACCGTGGATGTTGATATGGCTGAGGTTCAGGCACGATTTACAAATGCTAACGCAATCCAGGAGTTCCGGATGCAGGAATGCTAAGCTCATTGGCCATACCAACACTTGTCATTCGATCCTGTCACAGTGTCACCATTTCAATATACCTACGGGGCAACTTGCATTCAAGCTTATCTCTCTTGCCGCGCTCTCGCTAACATTCGCACAGTTTTTCGCAATGTTTCCAACACAACTGGAATTGCCGCAGAATGCCTCCGGATCGTCGAACGCAGGCGTTCTGGGGAGATCACCACTGCCGACACGTCTCTGCTCTTATTCAAGCTCCTTCCCAATGATGGACCAGGTGAATCCACGTACAAGCAATACCTTGACCTTTGCGCAGAAATCGACCGTGAGCATGCCGTCGCTGCCGCACGAGGAGGAACCGGATCATCCTTCACGATTAACACATGCCAATCAGAGCAATCCCGCACCGGGAAGAAACCTGCAGAAAACACCCCGGATGAATTGTCTTCGGACTCAGACTCCAACCACACAAGCCCGCCTAAAAAGGCTAAACACCGACATCCGGAACCTGAAAGTGAAGATAATGTGGGAAGAGGGCAGAAGAAACTCAATATCTCCGAACTCACATGGAACCAGTTCCTGGAGTCCATGCTGCTCGTCTACCCATGCATCGTGAAAACACTGTCTCTCAAGGCCAATCACCTCATCGACCTTAAAGCAGCAAAAAATAATCTCCTCGCCCAACTCGATTGCCCGAACCTCCCAGAGTCCTTATGGCTCGACGTCCTCACCAATCGATACATCGACTTGGACAAGATCAACTCTGGATACTACTCCCTCGAGTCCGATTACCAACTCACCGGGTCAGTGGGAATGTTGATATCACCCTGTCATCAGGAAGCGGCGCAGCTAAAGCAACTAGGAAGGTCGAATCTCACGGGGATTGGTCAATTGCTTTTGCAGTCGCCAAGAAAGCCGTCCTCTATGTCTATCCACACCGAGCGGACGAGTTCACACAATACGAAGAGTATATCCTTGGGCAATTCACCGCAATGCACCGCCCCAGAGAGCAACACAAAGTACTCGACCTGGATAAGGCCATCCGCGTTCGACGCATCTCCCACACTCCACCATTTCCATTACTTCTCTCTCATTATTCCCTCATGGATTTCCGCTTCCTGACTTCAGCTTCCTGCACTTCAGTTGCATATTGATAATGGCCAAGTCGGTTGTGACCAGGCTGGTGGCACAGGCTGCATGTAAATAACCTATGTATCTACATGTACAATAGTTATTACATAATCCCAGTGGGCCCCTTAGGGATCCACTGTATAGTTTATGCGTGGGAACTGGCCAGCGGTTCCCATTGCATCTTACTCTTACCTGTCACTACGTAGCATTCAGAATACCACTCATTGGTCAAGTTCTGCAGTGCCCTTGTGATACAAGGTCCTAAGATCAACATCCTTTACAGCGATCAACCGCAGGATAGTTCAAAAAGGTGTAAAGATGTCGATCTTAGGACCTTGTATCACAAGGGCACTGCAGAACTTGACCAATGAGTGGTATTCTGAATGCTACGTAGTGACAGGTAAGAGTAAGATGCAATGGGAACTGCTGGCCGGTTCCCACGCATAAACTATACAGGGGCACACTGGGATTATGTAATAACTATTGTACATGTAGATACATAGGTTATTTACACCCTCCCCCTCTATAGACAACTGGAGCGCATGACTCCTCCGGGGGCACCTCCACGTCATCGGTGGTGATTGGGTGAGGCTGATCGGCCTCACCACTAGCGGCGGTATCTGCTTGGGTGATGAGGCCAGGATCCTCGCAGAGTGTGGCCTCAACGGCCGGGTCCTCAGTCTGAGGAGGGGGCCGGAAGCGCGCCAGCTCTTGGTCAAGCTGAGCGTGAGTGAGGGGTCGCGGCACCACGGCCCTCACATGGCTGGTCTCGAGGACCTTTTGTTGGCCCTCGTGGGTGGCAGCACTGAATGCCGCGCTGGTGATGCTGCGTTGAACATAGTGTTCAATGCGTGCCACTCGCCCGCGAGTGGCACCCGCGTAGCAGGCCAACCATCTCGCGATCTTGGTGAGGGGGATGTCGGGGCCGGCTCGGCCCCCCACGGGGAATGGGCCCGTGATGGATAGCCGCAGGGTGGTGCTCTGAGGGGTGAGCACTTCCCTGGCGTTGACGAGGCTCGACCATTGGTCTGTCGAGCCGAATAGGTCGAGTAGCCTCGCCCTGAGAGGTGATGCGACCCCTTTGACCCGGGGTGCAAGGGCCTTCAACCACATCCAGACGTCCATGTCGTCTAGGTTGAAGGTGCCATCCGCGTTGTCACAGATGGCTGATGGGATTCCTTCAGGGTTGTGTATCCAACCCTTTAGGATGGCCGCGATATCATGCGGGGTACTAGCCCATTGACGGTGTTGGGGGTGCCGCCCAATTTCTTGCGCTTTTTCATTGGCTGCTCTGCCAGCCGCTGTGCCGTTTCCGGGTCGTACGTCTTCCAGATTGACGAGTCTGACTCCCATCCTTCTGGGACGCCGTATGCAGAGTTGGAAGGCGCGCTATGCCCCTCCGTCGTTGTCGTTGTCAGGGTTGGCGCCGACAATCGGGACGCTAGCCCCGATGTTGCGCGTGCCGGCAAAGGTGCCGTCACCCGAGGTGATGATGGCCCGGCCACTGGGTCCGTGGCCGGGTCATGTCACGGCCTTTTTGAGGCAGTGTGGACCAGGGTAACCTGGAGCTGGGCTGCGCTCAGCTGCTTCTCCAGTTCCTTGATCTTGGCACCCTCAGTTTCAAGCACGTCGTTGCGGTCTTCGACCGTGCGTTCCAACTCCTTGACCTCTTTTTTGAGGTCGTGGAAGTGCCGGAGGAGCTCTTCTCACACATCACGCGCGATGCCCCTTGGGAGCCATCCCCAGGCTGCATCGACGGCGTCGCCGATGTCTTCGTCCCACAATTTGACCTTGTGGGTGCCTGTCGCGGCCCTTAAGTGCACGGCGTAGTCCGCACACGTTACGCCATCGTCCGGGTGGACGATGGCGAGGGCTTCCTCCCATCCCACAATCATCCAGTGCTTCTGGTCTACTGGAGCACAGAGAATATCTGCGGCCCCCTGCTCGGGGCCATTGCTCGCGTTGTGGACGTTGACGGATCAACGTCCATCCCCTCTTTGGGGGGCATCATCTTTGTGGGGATGATGGTGGTAGGCTTCCAAGAAGCGATGCGCCCTCGGAAAGATCCGAGGTGAAAATTTAACTGCGCCATGGCCGGTGGGTCACGTGGTCTGCACGTGACAGACGCGTCTAGCGGCGTCTGGGGAGGTCGCATGGCTTGCTCACCCCCCGAAGCTCTAGATAGCTATCTAGGGCTTCAAGGTCCTTGCAGGATGACATGGGTTCCCATGTCACGTCGCCTAGGGTCCAACGGACCTGGAACTCCAGGTCCATCGAGTTTATCCATCAATGTGCGATAATCTCGTCGATGAGCCACTCCTCGTCATCATTCGCTCCGAAGTCATAAAATGACTTGGCCTCATGACGAGGGAACAATTCATCGTTGTTAGCCTCGTATCACCCTAGGAGGCTTGAATGGAAGACTGGCGAAATGCGACTGCTTTTCAGCTTGTCGGGAAGATCAAGGGTCACTGTCAATGCGTCGTTGTGAGCCTCGACAACGTGGTACGGTCCGATGTACCGCGGGACTAGTTTTCTGGCTCTTCCTTTTGGGAGAGTTAGGTTTTGTGTCGAAAGGTAGACGCGGTCGTTGGCCGCGTACCTGTCGCTCACCATACGTTTCTTGTTTGCATGAAACGTTTGCGTCACTCGATGCTCTATGATTGCATCGTGTGCCACCATCAGGTTCCATTTTGCCTGATGTGCGAACCGGGCTACCCCCTTGAACGGGGTGTCCACGGCTATGGGGAGGTCTATCCGCAGCATATAGCCGTGGTTCAGCTCGAAAGGTGTGAACCCTGTGGTGGCGCTGACATTGCTGTTGAGGGCGACCTCAACCATTGGGCATTTCAATGCCCAATCCTTCTGATCGTCTCTGACGACCGCGCGCAATATCTGGCCGATCGAGCGGTTTGCCCGCTCGGTGGCTCCATCCGTTTGGGGATGGAAGGCAGTTGACATGAGGAGCTTAGTCCCCATGAGTCGCTGTAGTTCATACCAGAAGATCAACGTGAACTTCGAGTCTCTGTCTGAGACGATGGAGTCGGGAACTCCGTGGAGTCGAACGACCTCCTTCAGAAACAGCCAGGCTACTCCCTTGGCTGACACACTCGTCGTAGTTGGTACGAGGTGTACGAGCGATGTTATTCGGTCAATGATTACCATCAGGTAGTCACAGTCATTGGATTTGGGGCAGGGCCCCATGAAGTCGATGCCAATCGACTGCCATGGCCTATCCGGAATGGGTAGGCTGTGTAGTAGGCCTTTGGGCCGTTGTGGTCCGGTAGTGTTGCTGAGCAACGCGGAACTTCTTTGACAAGAAGCCGGCAGGTCGACAGGTTTTCCAGTCAGGACCTTGGCTGTAGACCGCACCGACGCCAGCTTTTGACCTGTCGGTGATCACCCAGATTGGCTCTGGGCACCTTGCGTCTACTGGACACAGGATCAGGGCCTTACAGGCCAACGCCTTAATGCTTTGCCAGCATTTGTCTAGTAGTGGAGTCCATTCGAATGGACGGTTATTACGCGCACAGCCCGATAGTGCGGTGGTATATGCGCTAACATCTGGCATGTAGTGTGCCAGATACTGTACCAGCCCGAGGAAACGCTGGACGTCGTTGAACGTCCGTGGCCTACACCACTCGCGGATGTGTTGCATCTTGTCCTCGTCGGAATGTACCCCTTGGCCATTGATGATATGGCCAAGACACTCCATTCAGATGGAATAGAGGTCCACCTTTTTCTTGCTCAGAAAAAGGTGATTCTTCCTCAGTCTGTCAAAGACGATGTAGAGATGCTCTTCATGCTCTTGTATTGAGAGCGAGAATATGAAGATGTCGTCCATGTATACATGGACGAAGCGACCTATGCAGTCACGGAAAATGGCTGTCATCAGCCATTGGAATGTTGATGGGGCGTTACAGTCCCCCATCAGTATCACCTGGCTCCTGAAGGTGCCAAGGATCGTGGCAAAGGCAGTCTTTGCTACGTGATCTGGATGGATCCGGATCTGCTCGTATGCTTCTGACATATCGAGTTTTGTTCGATACCAGACAGCGAGCCATGTCGCTGCGGATGATATCCTGATCCGGGAAGGGTGTGATGTCCTTCACCGTGTTCTCATTCTGCTGGTGCAGATCGAAGACGGTTTGCAATGTACCATTCTTCTTCGGCACACACAGCATGGGCACGGCCTGCTGCGCGACTGCCGGAATCCACCACTTTGCAGTGGTGTATCGCTCTATCTTAGCCAACAGTTCCCCCCAGAAGTGTTCAGGGCATTTCGGTAGTCGGTACCGCATGTGCTTGTTGGGATCGATGAGGTTGATCTTGTGGTTGATCTCCCGTAGCGGCGGGAGTTCTAATGGAATTCCACTGACTAGGTCAGTGATTCGTTCCATCCATTCCTCGTGGAGGCGAGGAAGGTCATCATCCATTAGGATGATGGTGGTGGTTGGCTTAGAAGCCATTAGGCGCTGTGTGCGTCTATTAGGTTCCGCGGCGCGCGGAACCGCTTTCCTCTTCCCCATCGCTTTCACCGTTAGGTGAGAGCACCTCTCCCTACGATAGTGGATTCGAAGCAATCTTGAAAAAGATCGCTGCGTCGACCACTAAACATCGTTGAGACCCTCCAGTAGACCTTCTACTGTCGGCTGCAAGCATGATGATTCCACGCAGTTGAAGACGGACACGAGCGACTAGCTCGAGGTCCACGCCCCAGGCGCAGCCCAGCGACATGACAGCTGACGCTACCCTGGACCAAGAGTCCAGGACGATAGAAGACGGAGAGATCGTAGATCTCACCGCCCTCGTCCCCCCAGTAGAGGACGAGGAAAACCCCGACCACGTCTCGTCGAGCATGGCCGAGGAAGAGACGACGCCAGGCAACGAGCCGGTGCCGCCCCCCCATTCCTCTATGCCCAGAGACAAAGGAAAGGGCAGAGAAGTCTTGCCATCGTCAGACGGTAGAGCAACAACGTCGAGGCGGGCACAAAGCCACGACTTGAACCGATGCTCACGAAGTAGAGCAACGACGATCATCCCTGAAGGGGGATGACGGCAAAAAAAGGGGAGCCCCAGACAATGGTCAGGGCTCGGAATACTCGAGCTCCAGTCGCAAGAACTCGAGGGCTCACACCATCGACCACGAGATGGCAGAGGCGCTGAACAAACAGGTGCAGGCTGCGCTGCACTGAAGCACGCTGATGCACCACAAGCATGATCAGCTGCCATCGCAGCTTGACAATGCCACCGCCGCCCTAATAGCAATTGGCAAGGAACTCCACCAGGCAGAGGAGATCAGGCTGCAAGACGCAGCCATGCTGGAGGACGTCCAGAAAGCCCTCCACCCATGCGGGGAACGCAACACAACTCGTCCGAGCTTGCGACAGTCCGCAGCCAACAAACACAGTCACGACGCGGAAGACCCGCGCTGAAAGGAGCGGGACAAGCAGCGAATGCCGCCGCCAGCCGTCCTGGTCGAACATGACGTAAGGTTCAGGAACAAACCTCAAGAGCAACCGGCTGCCCCAACGGACAGCTGTAAGATGATCCAACAGATCGTTAGGGCACAGGTCGCCTCAGAGCCTGACTCTGAAACGACGACCGAGAGCTTAGAGCTTGAAGTCGCACACTGGCAGCGTAAAGAAGCCGCAGCCATGCGCCACCACACGTGGGCACTCGAGCTACTAGCGAAGAACGCTGAAGAAGCAGTGTCCCACAGCCACACAGCTCAGCTGCCCGACGAGCAGCTCACGTGAGCCGTACAGGACGCACGGCATGCGCACGCAGCCTACAACAGCAGGCTGCGGATCCGCAACGCAGGACTGACCAGGGACACCAGGCACAAAACGCCCCCGGAACCGAGAGCACAAAATGCTCCCGAACCCAAGCCCGATCTGGGCCCGGGGCCCGTCAGGGCATACAACAGCCTGCCCCACGCGGTGTCACAGCCGCGCGAGCGATCCATGGCCCCAACGGAAGGCCAGGGAATCCCTGACCAGGTCGACGTCGTACCGATGGAGCCGTATGACGGGATCACACGGAGGATCCGCATGGCGTTAGCAGACACCGCGGACACAGACCCAGAGAAGTCTGTGCTAGCGAAAGCCGGTGTGAAATTGGCTCACCCCGAGCCATATGCCGGGGGATATGACCTCGAAGAGTTTGAAATCTTCGTGGCAGCCATCCTACGATGGCTGAAAATGAATTGCCTCCTAGGGCCAACCAGCATAGACATGCAGGTCGGCTACGTGGGCACTCGCCTCACCGGCAAAGCCCAGGAGCGGGTCCTTTGAAACGTAGAACACTTCGAGCGCCAGGTCCGCAGCTGGACGCTGGAAACTGTGATGCAAGGCCTTCAAAAAAGGTTCCTGCACACACTGACGTACCATCACGCATCGAATAAATTCGACGCGGTCATGCAGGGCATGAAAACCGTTCAGGAAATGTTGAATGAGCTCACGAAATACGCGGCACGTATGATACAGCCGCCAGACGATTACACGTTCCAGAGACGGTTCGTGTCGGCGCTGCGTGAAACGCTGCGCAACGAAGTCCTCAAAAAGGGCTATAATGCCGAGAGCAGCTCAATAGAGCAACTCTTCAAGACGGCCCAGATGATCGAGGAGGCATCCCGATACAACATGGGGATGCGCTGCGCAGAAAGTGCAGCAGCAACAGCAAGCGCTGCCCGGCTCACAGGGAACAAGCCGTTGACACAAACGGGCCTGACCAGGCCCAGCCTGTTCTCAAGAAGCGGAACAGGACAACGGCTGCCACCCCCACGCCCAGCACAAGCTGGACGCCCGCCTGAAGCTAAACAGCCTCAAGCATCAGGGTCGTCCCCGCGGCCTGCCCCACCGGCGAAGGCGTCAGGCGAACCTAAGGCGTCCAGCCAACCTAACGATCAGCCCAGCAGCGGCCAAAGCAGCACCACGTGCTTCGAATGTGGCCAGCCTGGCCACAAGAGGGCGGAATGCCCCCGGCTTAAGTCCAGTATCAGGACAGCGGCCGCAAGGCACGAAGAGGAGACCGAAGATCCAGAGACGGATCTCGGTCAAAATTCTCTCCATCAAATTGATGAAGAGGGGGAGGGTGATCCCCAACCCAACGACACTCCGGACAACGGAGACGCGCCCGCTGAAGAGTGGGACCCAAAGCTGTCCCAATACTATGAATGGGACAAGGAGGTGGAAGACACCACCTACAGGTCCAGCGCGATCAGATTCGTGCCAGAGGACGAAACTGCCACGAAGGTCATGGCAGCACGCACGTCGGTCACACCAGACAAGGCGGCCGAGCTGGTGTATCACCACCGAAGCAAACACAGGACGCAGCCAATGCGCCCACGCAGTGAGAACCGTACCCTATCGGGGTACTGGGAAATAAACGGTGTAAAAGCCCACTGCCTGCTAGATAGCGGCAGCAAAGGGGTACTGCTATCCTCCGAATTCATGCGAGCTACAGGGATGAAGACATTCTCCCTGGAGCAGCCAATCGCGCTGCAGCTAGCCTGCATAGGCAGCCATTCCACGATCAACTATGGAATGAACACGACCATCAAATTTGGTCATGAGACATACAACGAATATTTCGACGTGGCGAACGTCGAATATTACGACGCTATCTTAGGGACACCATTCCTAAGGAGATTTGGCATAACCCTGGACTTCTCGAGCCCAGGGTCGATCTGCAAGGGGAACGCAGTGATCCCCATGGGCAAGGTCTCGTTCGATGACGACAGATCAACGAATGAGGACAAGGGGCCACGGGTGAGCAGGATCACCCAGGCACCGAAGCCTACCCTGGCTCATTGGAGCCAGGAGGACGAGTTGCGGGACGACTCGTCCTCGAACTGACCCTACAACCGTAGGGAGAGGTGCTCTCACCTAACGGTGAAAGCGATGGGGAAGAGGAAAGCGGTTCCGCGCGCCGCGGAACCTAATAGACGCACACAGCGCCTAATGGCTTCTAAGCCAACCACCACCATCATCCTAATGGATGATGACCTTCCTCGCCTCCACGAGGAATGGATGGAACGAATCACTGACCTAGTCAGTGGAATTCCATTAGAACTCCCGCCGCTACGGGAGATCAACCACAAGATCAACCTCATCGATCCCAACAAGCACATGCGGTACCGACTACCGAAATGCCCTGAACACTTCTGGGGGGAACTGTTGGCTAAGATAGAGCGATACACCACTGCAAAGTGGTGGATTCCGGCAGTCGCGCAGCAGGCCGTGCCCATGCTGTGTGTGCCGAAGAAGAATGGTACATTGCAAACCGTCTTCGATCTGCACCAGCAGAATGAGAACACGGTGAAGGACATCACACCCTTCCCGGATCAGGATATCATCCGCAGCGACATGGCTCGCTGTCGGTATCGAACAAAACTCGATATGTCAGAAGCATACGAGCAGATCCGGATCCATCCAGATCACGTAGCAAAGACTGCCTTTGCCACGATCCTTGGCACCTTCAGGAGCCAGGTGATACTGATGGGGGACTGTAACGCCCCATCAACATTCCAATGGCTGATGACAGCCATTTTCCGTGACTGCATAGGTCGCTTCGTCCATGTATACATGGACGACATCTTCATATTCTCGCTCTCAATACAAGAGCATGAAGAGCATCTCTACATCGTCTTTGACAGACTGAGGAAGAATCACCTTTTTCTGAGCAAGAAAAAGGTGGACCTCTATTCCATCTGAATGGAGTGTCTTGGCCATATCATCAATGGCCAAGGGGTACATTCCGACGAGGACAAGATGCAACACATCCGCGAGTGGTGTAGGCCACGGACGTTCAACGACGTCCAGCGTTTCCTCGGGCTGGTACAGTATCTGGCACACTACATGCCAGATGTTAGCGCATATACCACCGCACTATCGGGCTGTGCGCGTAATAACCGTCCATTCGAATGGACTCCACTACTAGACAAATGCTGGCAAAGCATTAAGGCGTTGGCCTGTAAGGCCCTGATCCTGTGTCCAGTAGACGCAAGGTGCCCAGAGCCAATCTGGGTGATCACCGACAGGTCAAAAGCTGGCGTCGGTGCGGTCTACAGCCAAGGTCCTGACTGGAAAACCTGTCGACCTGCCGGCTTCTTGTCAAAGAAGTTCCGCGTTGCTCAGCAACACTACCGGACCACAACGGCCCAAAGGCCTACTACACAGCCTACCCATTCCGGATAGGCCGTGGCAGTCGATTGGCATCGACTTCATGGGGCCCTGCCCCAAATCCAATGACTGTGACTACCTGATGGTAATCATTGACCGAATAACATCGCTCGTACACCTCGTACCAACTACGACGAGTGTGTCAGCCAAGGGAGTAGCCTGGCTGTTTCTGAAGGAGGTCGTTCGACTCCACGGAGTTCCCGACTCCATCGTCTCAGACAGAGACTCGAAGTTCACGTTGATCTTCTGGTATGAACTACAGCGACTCATGGGGACTAAGCTCCTCATGTCAACTGCCTTCCATCCCCAAACGGATGGAGCCACCGAGCGGGCAAACCGCTCGATCGGCCAGATATTGCGCGCGGTCGTCAGAGACGATCAGAAGGATTGGGCATTGAAATGCCCAATGGTTGAGGTCGCCCTCAACAGCAATGTCAGCGCCACCACAGGGTTCACACCTTTCGAGCTGAACCACGGCTATATGCTGCGGATAGACCTCCCCATAGCCGTGGACACCCCGTTCAAGGGGGTAGCCCGGTTCGCACATCAGGCAAAATGGAACCTGATGGTGGCACACGATGCAATCATAGAGCATCGAGTGACGCAAACGTTTCATGCAAACAAGAAACGTATGGTGAGCGACAGGTACGCGGCCAACGACCGCGTCTACCTTTCGACACAAAACCTAACTCTCCCAAAAGGAAGAGCCAGAAAACTAGTCCCGCGGTACATCGGACCGTACCACGTTGTCGAGGCTCACAACGACGCATTGACAGTGACCCTTGATCTTCCCGACAAGCTGAAAAGCAGTCGCATTTCGCCAGTCTTCCATTCAAGCCTCCTATGGTGATACGAGGCTAACAACGATGAATTGTTCCCTCGTCATGAGGCCAAGTCATTTTATGACTTCGGAGCGAATGATGACGAGGAGTGGCTCATCGACGAGATTATCGCACATTGATGGATAAACTCGATGGACCTGGAGTTCCAGGTCCGTTGGACCCTAGGCGACGTGACATGGGAACCCATGTCATCCTGCAAGGACCTTGAAGCCCTAGATAGCTATCTAGAGCTTCGGGGGGTGAGCAAGCCACGCGACCTCCCCAGACGCCGCTAGACGCGTCTGTCACGTGCAGACCACGTGACCCACCGGCCATGGCGCAGTTAAATTTTCACCTCGGATCTTTCCGAGGGCGCATCGCTTCTTGGAAGCCTACCACCATCATCCCCACAAAGATGATGCCCCCCAAAGAGGGGATGGACGTTGATCCGTCAACGTCCACAACACAAGCAATGGCCCCGAGACAGGGGCTGCAGATATTCTCTGTGCTCCAGTAGACCAGAAGCACTGGATGATCGTGGGATGGGAGGAAGCCCTCGCCATCGTCCACCCGGACGATGGCGTAACGTGTGCGGACTACGCCGTGCACTTAAGGGCCGCGACAGGCACCCACAAGGTCAAATTGTGGGACGAAGACATCGGCAATGCCGTCGATGCAGCCTGGGGATGGCTCCCCAAGGGGCATCATGTGTGATGCGCGAGAAGAGCTCCTCCGGGACATCCATGACCTCAAAAAAGAGGTCAAGGAGTTGGAACGCACGGTCGAAGACCGCAACGACGTGCTTGAAACCGAGGGCGCCAAGATCAAGGAACTGGAGCAGCAGCTGAGCGCAGCCCAGCTCCAGGTTACCCTGGTCCACGCTGCCTCAAAAATGCTGCAACATGACCCGGCCACGGACCCAGTGGCCAGGCCATCATCACCTCGCATGACGGTGCCTTTGCCGGCACCCGCAACATCAGGGCTAGCGTCCCGATTGTCGGCGCCGACTGTAAGGGCAACCCTGGCTGGTTGTGGAGATCACACTACCACACAACTGACAAGGGGAAATCCAAAGTATGTATAAATGAACAGAGTATACAAGAGAGGGGATTCTCACCTGACAAGGGGAAATCCACAGAGAAAATTCTAAGGACCCCCAATGTCAGCGAGCCCATATTATACTACGCTGCGCAGCCAGGGACAACACTTGCCACCCGCCATCAACCCTGCATCCTCCTGACCTCCCTGACCCTTGATCGACCCTTGATGCCACCTATTATGTGAGTCGCCTGATTTCCGACACTGTTCTGAGAGTGGAAGTCGGAAATTGGAGTGGAACTGGCAAAGCGAACATAACTGATGGAAGTTCTCCCAGAAGCGGAATCATTTCCCAAAGCGGAGGCGGAGATGGAATCGGAACTGGAAGCGGAGTCGGAAATGGAGTCGGAACTGGGTGTGGTGTCGGAGCTGGAAATGGAAAATAGGGTGTCCCCTGACATCACCCCCCCTCTAGCATGCTGCGTCCTGAAGCACGGGACACGAGGGATTGAAATGCCAGCGAGCGGATTTGGCGAGGGGCACCGGGGTGTGTCCTATAGAACTCACGGAGTTTGTCTGGAGCGGAAACATCTTGCTCTGGGACCCACGAATTCTCCTCATACCCATACCCTTCCCATTTCACAAGGAATTGGAGTCATCCTCGCACAAACCGGCTGTCCAGGATCCGTTCCACCACATAGTGCTCTTCCCCATCTACAATTTCTGGTGGAGGTGGCGGACGAGCCTTCCGACCTGGAATTGGGTCCTCAAGCATAGGGAGTAACTTCACCACGTTGAAGATGGGGTGGAGGTGGGACATGGACATCGGAAGTCGGAGGCGGTATGCATTCCATCCAACCCTCCGCATCACTGTGAAGGGCCCAAGGTAGCGGTGGGCAAGCTTCTGCGAAGGGCATGTGGTGCGGATGTCGCTTGCATCTAGATACACCTTGTCTCCAACTTGGTACTCCGGGTTGGTTGTAGTACCTTGCCATGTCATCCTTGGCCTTCGCAAGGGCCGACTTGGCTTCCGAAAGGGTGGAGTCCATGCGGTCTCGGAACTCATTGACCGTCTAGAGTCGGGACTCAGCCTGGCGTGGTTCGAAGCCCATCCACGGGTGTCGTCCAGAGTCAAGCATGAAGGGAGTCTGTTGTGTGGCGGAATGTACATGGTTGTTGTATTGGAATTCCGCCAGTGGAAGTAACTCATCCCAGTCATCCTGCCTCTCATTGACAAAGAGGCGGAGATATTGCTCCAACTCCTGATTGACCCGTTCCGTCTGTCCGTCACCCTGCGGATGGTACGCTGTGGTGGTAGCCAGCTTTATGCCAAGCAGGCGGTAGAGCTCCTGAGTCAGTTCCACGACAAACTGCGGACCTCGGTTGGAAACAACTTGCTTCGGGAGCCCATGCAACTTCCAGACATGTGCAAGGAACAGGCAGGCCGCTCTGAGGGCTGTGATCATCGTGTGCATCAGAATGAAGTGGGACACCTTGCTTACCGAATCCACGACGTTCATGATCGCGTCGTAGCCATGAGACTCTGGGAGTTCAACGATGAAGTCGACACTGACGGTGTCCCAGTGGGATTCAGGAATCGGGAGCAGAACAAGTTCTCCGACGGGCAGATGTCGTTGTGCTTTGGTTCGGAGACAGAGGTCACATGTCTTCACGTACTGTCAAATGTAGCGGGACATCTGAGGCCACCAGTAATCCCGAGCCACTAACTCCAGCGTCTTCCACCTGCCAGCATTCCCAGCGACCCGTCTGTCATGGTGCTGGGACACGATGCGGCGGCGGAGGTCCGCCCCACCTGGAACATAGACCTTGCCTCTGAAGTGGAGCAGTCCATCATGTTCCGACCATTCCGCTGCCCGTACAGACCGTGAGTGCCCTTTCCGAAGTTCCTCCACCGCCTTCACCACTGACTCCTCCTTCACTCCATTCCGGTACTGCCTCCGGATGTCCCGGAGCATTTCCGCTTCCGGCCCAACTGCAGTCACTCCCTCTAGGGCGTGGATTGCAAAGAGACTAGGGCGGAGCAGTGTCATATCTGCGTTGTCTCCACTTCCACTTCCATGATCCGCACGGTGGGATAGGGCATCGGGCTTGCCCATGGTGCGGCCGGGGCGGTGGTGGAGCATGAAGTCGAACCGGGACAGGTGTAGGGACCACCGTGCTTGTCGTCGGTTCAACTTCTTAGATGTGCGGAAATACTCGAGGTTCTTGTGGTCTGTCCAGATCTCAAACGGGCATAGAGCACCCTCGAGGAAGTGTCGCCACTCCTCCAGCGCTCGGACGATTGCCAGCATCTCCTTGTCGTGGATCTCATAGTTCCGCTCGACCGGACTAAGGCTTTTAGAGAAGAAGGCAATCGGATGCCATCCCCCATCATCTTCCGATGACTGTTGTGACAAGACCGCTCCGGTAGCTGTGTTGGAAGAATCCGCCTGGACTCGATAAGGGCGAGAGTCATCGGGAAAGATCAGGACTGGGGCAGAAGTGATCAGCTCTTTGAGTTTGTCAAAGGAGGCCTGTTCCGGCTCTCCCCACTGCCATCCAACCTCCTTCTTGGGGAGGTCGAAGAGCGCACGAGCATGGCAGGAGAAGTCCTTGATGAACCACCGGTAGAAATTGACAAACCCAATGAAGGACTGGACCTCTTTCTTGTTCCGCGGCACAGGCCAATCCGATACACCAGAAACTTTGACTGGGTCCATTTCCACCTTTCCTTCTGACACAATCACCCCAAGATACTCTATCCACGTCCGCTCAAATTCGCACTTTTCCAGCTTGAGACACAGGTTTATTCCCGGAGCCGTTCCAGCACTCTCCGCACGACTTCCCAATGTTCCGACATTGTTTTTGTGAAGATGAGGATGTCATCGAGGTAGACGCAGACAACCCCTTCTGCTATCATGTCACAGAAAATGTCATTCATCATCATCTGGAATGTGGCGGGACTGTTGATTAGTTCGGAAATGAGTGGAATGGGGTACCGGTTCTTGATTGTGATCGCATTCAAGGCCCGGTAATCCTGCACAAGTCTGAGCGAGCCGTCCTTCTTCTTGATGAAGAACACCAGAGATGCCATGGGTGACTTGGAGGGGCGGATCCTCCCTGTACGGAGGTTTTCCGCAAGGAATGCATCGAGCTCTACCTGCTCCTTGGGGGACAGCGGGTAGACTTTGCAGTTGGTGGGCCTTGACCCAGGCTCCAACTCGATGGTGTGGTCCCACAGCTTCCGTGGAGGCAGGGCATCAAACGACTCCTTGGCAAAGACGTCCTCGAACTCCTGCAGGTACTCCGGAATTTCCGCCTCCACTCTATCATGCTTCTTGGAGGCTTCAGCAAGGCGTTGCGAAATATTTCCGGTGGCGCGGATGTGTTCCGCTTCCGGTGGAAGGTTTACGTACAGCAAGCGCTCCCCTTTCGCCAGAGTGTCTTCCGGGCCAAGCCGGATGACGTTGGAATCGGAATCAGAATCGGAATTGGAAGTGGGACCCGGTTCAAATTCCGCTTCCGAGTCTTCTTCTGCAAGCAGTGGATGGGGGCCAGAACGAGATGTCTGTATGAGCCGTTGGGTCTTCCGCTGCTCCTGGCGCTCCTTCCGCACTTCCGACCGGCACATGTGACACTTGGCTGGGCATCAACTCATCAGTACCTTCCAAGTCTGCCAATTGATCTCCGGGTTGTGCTCCTGAAGCCAGGAAATCCGAGGATGACGTCTTGCTTCCCCAGGCTGGTGACTGCAAAGGAAGTGCGTTCGAGTGTCCATCGTAGCGGAGAATTGTGTCTACTATCTCCGTGATGGACCTGCCTCATTGGGGCTTCCATCCACATTGAACACCGGGATTGCACGTTGCAACTTCCGCGTGGTCAGTCGGTTCCGTTCCACATAGTCCCGGTCCATAAACTGACCAGTGGCCCCCAATCGACAAGGGCGGGTCTGGATTTGACTTCCGCCGTATCTGTCGTCTGGATCTCCACCTTAATGACTAGTGACTTGGGGCCAGGGGTGGAAGCAACAACATAACGCTTTGGGAGGCATCTCTCCCAAGGGCGGATGCGGGATGGATGGGATGTCGGATTTGGTTTTTGTGTGACTTTATCCGGTGGGTCTGTACGAAGTGAGGGGTGTGGGGGCTTTTCATTCTCTACTTCAAGACAGGCAAACCGGTTATGTACAGGCAGCAGGGGCACACATCTCACCCGCTGTGCGTCACAAAATCCACGCATCTTCCACTTCCGATGCACCATGTTCCGCATTTTCGGAAATTCCTTCCGCAGTGGGCACTCCGCTTATGTCTGCGAGTGCGAGGAACTCTGGAAGGAGCTCAAGTTTCTCCTCTGTGGTCATAAGCCGGATGTCAAAGGCTTGGGGGCACTCACGGGCATAGTGGCCTGGTTGTCGGCATCGGAAGCAGGTGATGGTTCCGTGGCCTTTTCCACGCATGCAGTCAACATCCATCGGGGCAGGGCCACTTTCGAGGGAGGGGGCTAGGGTTCCTAATATGAGCAGGCGGACCAACCGTCAGAAATATTTTCCATGTGGGAATGAATGCACTTCTGGGTTTTGGCACGGGTGGAGTAGGATGAGCGGAACTGCGTGTCATGTTCCGGTTTGTCTCCACAAAGGCCTCGCTTGCTTCCCTGTTTGGGACACCCTCCGCTCAGCTTGGTACCACACTTCCGGGTCATCGAAATCCGGAGCTCCATCCCCAAGCAGCGCAACTTGGTTCTGGAGTGTTGGATCAAGCCCTCATCGGAATTTGATGACGATCGTCTTGTCATCGTCATACTCTGCAAGGTCGATGAGCTCCTGGAAGCGGTCAATGTAGTCATCGACCAGATCCTTGGCCTGGTACCAGCTGGTCCCCTCGATCTTCATAAGGGCTGTGAGCTGCTCATTTTCGGGCAGAACTGGTCGGAAAATGTTTTCTCGAAGGCGTCCCAGTCCCGGAAGTAGTTCCCCTTGCCCTTTGCTTCATGTTGGATCACCTTGTTTGCAAAACGGGCTGCGCAATCCGACTTGAAAAAGGACAATGCCCAGTGAATCCGAGCCTGGTCGTTTGGAAAGAGGTCTCTGACAATTGCGAAGTAGATGCTGCATGTGTTGAAGAATGCGCGTCCCTTCTCCCGATCTCCGTCAAAGTCCGCCGGAGTTGCGGGTTTGACCTTTGCCAACTTCGCGGACATCCTCTCTTCCGCCAGTTCCGCTTTTCCAAAATCCGGCTCATCCAGCATTGCATTTCCACCACCTTGTGGAATATCTAACTTAGCCAAAATTGTTTGTAAGGCTGTTTCAATCGCGTCGGTCTTCATCCGGTTCCGCGTCAATTCCTCCTCCATATTCCAAAGGCGATCATCTGGATCCATGTCAGAAGGGGAAATATGGGATGGGATTTCCGGGGTTGGGAGCTCGATGTAAGAAGAGGGGCTGTCGTATACCGTGTGCATGGAAGAGGTTGCGATCTCCGAGTCGCTGTCTCTGATTCCGAACGCACCTATGGCGAATGCAACGCGCAGTACGACCGCCGGTCCTCTAGGGGAGAGACTTTTCTGCTGTAAGGGCAACCCTGGCTGGTTGTGGAGATCACACTACCACACAACTGACAAGGGGAAATCCAAAGTATGTATAAATGAACAGAGTATACAAGAGAGGGGATTCTCACCTGACAAGGGGAAATCCAAAGAGAAAAGTCTAAGGACCCCCAATGTCAGCGAGCCTGTATTATACTACGCTGCGCAGCCAGGGACAACACTTGCCACCCGCCATCAACCCTGCATCCTCCTGACCTCCCTGACCCTTGCTCGACCCTTGATGCCACCTATTACGTGAGTCGCTTGATTTCCGACACTGTTCCGAGAGTGGAAGTCGGAAATTGGAGTGGAACTGGCAAAGCGAACAGAACTGGTGGAAGTTCTCCCATAAGCGGAATCATTTCCGAAAGCGGAGGCGGAGATGGAATCGGAACTGGAAGCGGAGTCGGAAATGGAGTCGGAACTGGGTGTGGTGTCGGAACTGGAAATGGAAAATAGGGTGTCCCCTGACACCGACCCCGATGACGACAACGACGGAGGGGCATAGCGCACCTTCCGACTCTGCGTACGGCGTCCCAGAAGGATGGGAGTCAGACTCGTCCGTCTGGAAGACGTACGACCCGGAAAGGGCACAGCGGCTGGCAGAGCAGCCAAAGAAAAAGCGCAAGAAATTGCGCAGCACCCCCAACACCGTCAATGGGCTAGCCATTGCGAGGGAAAGCGCGATTAGCGCTTACCTAGCGGCATCATCGTCGCCCACTATCAACGACCCCACCCTTCAATGGAGGATAGCACAGATCAAGGCCCAGTACATTGGGCCTGGCGTGGCCCTGCCTCCACCGGCAGGGACAGTTCACCCTCCCTACCCAGGGGAGGGGACGCTCATCCCACTCGGAGATCCACCGATCTCCGAGATGGGCCTCCTACCACAGCTGGTAGGGAAGGCCCAACAGTGTCGTACTCAATGGTACGACGTCTGCACGCTCAACGACCCACGCTTCGTCGAACTCCTAGCGCGGGCAAAAGAAACACCACAGCTTGTGCGTACGCGCGAGATGATCGGCGTATTTAAACGCATCGAGGGTGAACAACGCGCTCGCAATCCCAAAAGGGATTGTCTCGTGATAGCGGGTGGTACCCCGCACGATATCGCGGCCATCCTAAAGGGTTGGATACACAACCCTGAAGGAATCCCATCAGCCATCCATGACAACGCGGATGGCACCTTCAACCTAGACGACATGGACATCTGGATGTGGTTGAAGGCCCTTGCGCCCTGGGTCAAAGGGGTCGCATCACCTCTCAGGGCAAGGCTACTCGACCTATTCGGCTCGACAGACCAATGGTCGAGCCTCGTCGACGCCAGGGAAGTGCTGACCCCTCAGAGCACCACCCTGTGGCTCTCCATCACGGGCCCATTCCCGTGGGGGGCCGAGCCGGCCCCGACATCCCCCTCGCCGAGATCGCGAGATGGTTGGCCCGCTACGTGGGGGTCACTCACGAGCGAGTGGCACGCATTGAACACTATGTTCAATGCAGCATCACCGGCGTGGCATTCAGTGCTGCCACCCGCGAGGGCCAACAAAAGGTCCTTGAGACCAGCCATGTGAGGGCCGCGGGGCCGCGACCCCTCACTCACGCTCAGCTCGACAAGACTGAGGACCCGGCCATTGAGGCCATGCTCTGCGAGGACGCTGGCCTCATCACCCAAGCGGATACTGCCGCTAGTGGTGAGGCTGACCAGCCTCACCCAATCACCACCGATGACGCGGAGGTGCCCCTGGAGGAGTCACACGCTCCACCGGCCCCGTACGACGACGACATCATCGTATCGGCCACTCTAGAGGACTCCATTATGGACAACCTCTATGAGTCGTAGTTGACCCCTATAGTTGTCTATAGAGGGGGAGGGTGTAAATAACCTATGTATCTACATGTACAATAGTTATTACATAATCCCAGTGGGCCCCTTAGGGACCCACTGTATAGTTTATGCGTGGGAACCGGCCAGCGGTTCCCATTGCATCTTACTCTTACCTGTCACTACGTAGCATTCAGAATACCACTCATTGGTCAAGTTCTGCAGTGCCCTTGTGATACAAGGTCCTAAGATCGACATCTTTACACTGCAGGTAGGTGGAGCATGTTGTTTTCGTGGTGGAGATTCAGTCACTTGGTTCCTCTCATTGACAGCTTGTTGAACAGGATGGCTTGGTGGTTTTAGTCGCTGATGCTGTCCACCTCCACAGGGAACACCTTCACGTCCAGACATAATACATGCAGTTTGTGGTCAACCCTTTTGTTGAATGAGGGGAGGGTCATTAATTTTATGATTAAAATATTAGTGGTGCCTTTAGCAAACAATCTCTATTGCTCAGTGGTTGGGACCGCTATATTTGTCCCTCTCCTGTGTGCTGACTAAGCCTCTCGAGGCGCGTCTGGCACTGATGGATGGAGGTCATGTGACCGTGTCGACAAGAGACTGGTGTCGATCTAAGGAATAACTAAGTCAAAAGGCTTCGCTTTTGAGATAGTTGTCATGACACGTTTATTTCCCATACTCAGATGCTCTGTTCTCCCATTCCCCACTCCACCTCCATGTTCACTCCGATCGCCCTTGCCGTGTTTGGCGACTGATCTTCGCTGTTCGCGCCGTTCACCATAGCCACGCCGTCAAAGAACGATCGACATCTTTGGACCAACTTAGTAGTCATCACTGGGCCTATCACCTCCTCTGATCGACCCTCTTTCGATGGTGTTCCTATGATCGGATTGTCATGACTTGTGTATTTCCTGCACCTTCTTATCCCCATTTCCCCTTTCGCCACTCCTTCCCCATGTTCACTCGGCTTGGCCCCCCACTTCGACCACTCCCCCCTATGTCATCTCCGTTCGCCCTTCCTCGCATTTCGCCGAACGATTATTCGCTGCTCGCATCATTCGCCAACAGGCACGCCATCAAAACATGATCGACGCCCCCTCCCCGGTACGATGGTTCATCACTACTCCCATCAGCTTCTCGATCCAACCCCTTTGGGTGTTCATATGGCCAGGATGTGTTCACGGGACGTCCCTTCCGTAGGTCGTGTGGGATCAACCCAGTAGACGAAGAGTCCGTGCAGGGTAGCATGTATGCAGGTCCCAAGACATGGTTTTGTACATAAGTGCCTTCGCCACCTTTACTCTCCGTTGTTTCAATTTTTTTTTTCTCATCATTTTATTGACCGCAGGCTATGCCTATGATGGTCATTACATTCATTGTATCTACCTTGGTGGTGCCCTCATTCTCCTGTGTGTATTATTCTGCCTGCGTAAGTACTCAACCACAAAGCGGCAAGCACGACAAATGCGATCCGGTTGTCGAGATCCAAGGGGCCTCAGGTCCAATGTTGATAGTCGAGCAGAGACCGGTCATCGGTCGTGTGAGTTGTGATGTCTTTTTGTTCCTTTTTGTTATAAATGGGTATCATGCCCCCAAAACACCGATATTCCCCTCAGCACCCCTTTAAAGCCAAACAGTCTAACCCATAAACCGCATAGTAATCAACCTTCCACGGCTTATTTGGGCATGTAATACCCATGTGTACACCAGTTTGTACCCCTCAGCTGCGACATCACCACGACACCTTTCCCACACCCCAACGAGTGGCAGCAGCTGCAGTCTACTGCCAATGTTTTGGCCCAGCCTCCGGCTGTTGGTGTGACAAATCATGATAGTACAGGTACCCAGTACTCCAATGTGTCGGTTGGATGGATTAGATAATTGGAGTAGGTATTATCATGTTCCTAAAGGGTCGGTTCTGAATTGGAAGGGATAGTTGAGTATACCACCATTCATATTTGGGGCAGGCAATCAGGTGTTATTGGCAATCAGTGTGGCCAAAATTTCTCGGAGTGTCTAGGGTGTTATCTCCGGAGGGGCCAGGATTGAACGCTCAGCCTTAG
The DNA here is from genome assembly GCA_015179125.1 of Gautieria morchelliformis. Taxonomy (NCBI): domain Eukaryota; kingdom Fungi; phylum Basidiomycota; class Agaricomycetes; order Gomphales; family Gomphaceae; genus Gautieria; species Gautieria morchelliformis. Next base: position 6,977 of record WHVA01000168.1, on the reverse strand, counting down.
CTTACACGCTCAACCCCCAGGGCAGGCTTACCACTAAGCTACCGCAGCCCCTCCATTGTTTCATGTTCGCACTCCTCCTTCACTCTATTGTATGTTTATTTCATCTATGTTGTATCATGGCTGCGCACCCCTATCCAACCCTGACTCACGATGGCCTCTTTCCTATTGACTGATACCTTATGAGCATTTGATATAAGTAGCTTACATTTGCATGTATATTCCTTAGTTCAATTATCATACGTCTATCTTGTGCAAACTTGACCTCGCTGTGATCATCGTCTTGAGCCCTCTCCTGTAGATTCCTATCTTTGACTAGAAGAGGACTTAGGCATCGCCGGTGAGTTCTCATACTTCATCTTCGTTACCTTAGCCTTCAAACTATTTTCTGTGCTGTCGGCAAAGGGATTGTCGCTACTTAGACAGCCCTTCCATGACACCTTGCACATTACATCGTCAAGTGCCACGGGCTATTTCGCTATGACTGTAGATAGGGCAAGCTCTGTTTGGGCAACCCTCTTATCTTGTGAACATTTGTTGGTCCACCTATTCTCTGAACGGCATACTTATTCGCACAAGTTATTCGGGCATTCACTGTGTTTACTAATACACGATATTAATGCCTAAAAACCAATCTTGACAATAGTCTAGAGTAAACAGTAATAGTGAAATGCATGGGGTCAAACCTTGGGATACCATGTCGCCATTTCTTCAATGTTCTAACCTCAGTGAAGTCAATGCCATTTCATATTGGCCTTGTTCACTACCGGTGTGTACCACATCCATTGTACAACTAATCCACAACTGATTGGCATCAGTTGGCTGCAAAATTCATACCTGGAGGTGCAAACTATACCACCTGTCACACTGACACACTCCATCCCTGACCAACAGCTTAGTATACATTCACAACCCCTCCCTACAGCCCTAATCTCGAACCCTCTTGACTGCTCTCATGCCAACAGCATCCCTTGTTATGATAAACAAAAAGATCAAAAAGAAACAGAAATGACACTTATGATAGACGTCGGCGCAGACGACGATCACACGAATTTATGACATGCTATATTACCCATAGATCGGGTGATGTACAGAAGCTCGGGCATCGACCACGTGCGGTCAATCAGGGACAGCGCGCCTATCGAGTGATGGCACCGGCCATGACGTCGACAGGCGCCAGACCACAGGCACCGAGTGGGTGCGGGCACCAAACGCCGCAGAGGACAATAGACTGCGCAGGAATATAGGGTGCTGTGGAACGACTTGAGAACGTCATCCGCAGTATACATACTCAATTAGCTGCCCCACAGAAAGGGCAGAGACAGCGGCCCCATCACCAAGCCCAGCATTTATGCTAGGCAGGGCAAACTCAGCTCCATTTTTCTATTTGAACTCCATGACACATCTGACTGACTACTATCTTAACATCATGTGGACAGGGGCTTTGAATACTAGGTACAGATCTCTATTCCAAAGCCCAGACAATCCTAACACCATCCCCATCACCCCATGACTTTATGACTATAAATTAGTCACCCCTTAGTTACAAGCAACTTTTCGACCCATCTGTCCAATATCTTGAACACTAGTAGTTACTATCAACATAGTATAAATAGCTAGTACAAATGTATGAACGAAATCATCCAGAATCAATTATTCTGCCTCCTGAAATTACTGTAGTCTTGTTTGATAGCTACAGAGCTCAGATCTTGATAGTTTATTCCAAATCTTCGTTGAGGGTCTACTATCACTGTTTACTCTATACTACCTTAAAAGCGAACGCTTTTGATTTGGTTATCCCTTGGATCGACACCAATCTTCTGTCGACACGGTCATGTGACTCTCATTCATCAGTGCTGGACGCGCCTCGAAAGGCTTAGTCAGCACACAGAAGAGGGGCGAACACAGTGGTTCCAATCACTGAGCAATATATTCTATTTGTTGAAAGGCACTAATTGACATCTTAATCCAAAATCCCTGATCCTCCAACCCAGACACTACCATCATGTGCCATGTATGCGGAAGCTCAGGCACACCTCAAACCACTCCTGAGAGGCATCCAAACTCGTGAGCAGCTTTATCAGCTAGTGATGGATCTTCAAGTAGTCCAGTGAGTTATCTGGATATTCAGTGTGATAAATGACTCACGACCACTCAGGGCTAGCCAAGAACAACAGCTGAACCCATCCCCACCATTTAATTGTTATGATATACACAATTATTTTATTCTAAGTCATCTATGTACACAAAGAGGCTAATAAAAGAAAGAAAGAAAAACGACCAAAAAAGAATAGGAACGACATTTACAATAGACATTGACACAGACGACAGATACACGACATTACGAATGGCTATCTTATCTACAGATTAGATAAGATACAGGGATACGGGCGTCGACCATGTGCGGTCGATCAGAGACAGCGCACCTATCAACTGATGGCATCGGCCATGACGTCGACAGGTGCCAGGCCACAGGCACCGAGGAGGTGTGGGCACCAAACACCGCAGAGGAGTGTAGACTGCGCAGGAGCACCGGACATTGTGGAGTGGCTTCAGAATGTCATCCATAATACGTGTACTCAATTAGCTGCCCCACAGAAGAGGCACAGAGACAGCGGCCCCATCACCAAGCCTAGCATTTATGCTAGGTAGGAGAGATTTAATTTCTATTTTCTATTGAACTCCATGACACGACCAGCTGACTACTATCTTGACACCATGTAGACAGGGGCTTTGTATAATAGGTAAAAGACTCTATTCCAAAGCTTAAACAACCCTGATACTATCCCCATCACTCCCATGATTTTATGACTATAATTAATCACCCCTCTAGTTACAAGTAGTTTTTCAACCCATCGACTCACTATCTCAAACACTAGTAGTTACCACTAGTATAGTATAAGTAGCTACTACAAATGTATGAATAAATCATCCAGAATCAACTGTTTCACCCCTTGAAGTCACTCTAGTCTTGTTTGATAGCTACAGAACTTAGATCTTGATAGTTTACTCCAATTCTTCATTGAGAGCAACTGCAAATATTATGAGAATAATGAGGGCTTGGTGGTTGAACGTTGAACGTTGAGGCCGGTACTCACAGCGTGGAATTCAAAATTAGTCCGCAGGCGTCATGTAAGAGTTTTTTCACATTTTCCCGAATTACTCTGATATTAGTCCCAAACATTACTCCAGAAGAGTAGTCTCGTGGTATTGTTAGATATATCACACATTACTCTCACATGTATCATCCGCCTCATCATATATACTATATACAGCTAGATACGCGCAGTACTTCCTACGCGCGCATGTGATCATCAAGTCACGATCACGGCCACTACTTAGTCGGAAAAATACTCATCATGCTCGAGATTCAACACAACGGTCAAGTCCGTGCAGCTGTATATACTCGAGTTATTTCAAAAGATATCTAGATCTTTGTCCCATCTCAACCAGTCACCCTGAACATCCACCGAAACACCTCGCTCTACCAACAATGGACACGCGTCAAGCATACACTGACGAATCTCACTGCCTCTATGCGCGAAGCTGTCATCCCGTTCGCCCGTGGTGGACCAAAGCTGGATGTCCAGCTTCTGCAGGTTTCGAAGCTTGCCCGCAAGAAGGCAGTCAACTGGCCCCCAGCCAGAAGCTGAGCACGCCTCCCCATAGTCAAAGCAAATTATTATCTCGAATCGGACCTGTTCTAATTTGTTAGAATTGTCAATATTGGAAAGCAAACGCAGAAGCCAGATCACCCCGAATGATTTCGGGGACATTACGCCGTCTGCGGCCAAAACATGCATATTCGTCAAACGCAGGAATCTAATATTCGAATTAAATTCCAGTCTGATGTCGAACAGTGGTTCTAGTAACCCTAAACATAAAGTTAGATAATCCATCGGGTTCAAAATACGTGGTTATTCACTACCATCGTTTAGAAGTGGCACGTAAAATTCGAGATGTTGGAGTGAGTTGCCAATCGTGCGAAGCAGGCGGTTGAAAGCTTTTTCGTCGTTTAAGCGCAGATTATCTACACGCAAAGTCTGTATGTGCGCCTCAAAACCCGATCGTGGCCCAAGAAACCAGTCAACATATGAGTGACAATTGGCTTCAAACGCCAAATCCAAATCAAGGCGAGAAAGGTATCTGCGCTCAACCTTTGATCCTTCACCGTTTTCCTCTTGAGCTTCTCGCATCAAGGAGGGCTGATGCTGCCACGAATGCTGCCATGATGGAAAAACGACATAAGTTAACGAGAAGCCCATTAGACATTCAGCGTGACTTGTAAGGCTCACGACGTTGAACTGGTCTTGATAGCCACTAATACCGAGCGTTAAGAACTTGATCGAGGGTAGCAGGAGTAGCCATCGAAGGGCTTGGTGGAGATCTGGCGTCATTCTCCACCAATCCAGATCGCGTACTTCTATGCTCTGGAGCTTGCTGAGCCTGTGCAGCACCGCGGCGGCGAGTGACTGATCTATATCCCCGTACGCAATTATCCAGCTGATATCACGCAAGTGCACCTTCAGCTCTCGGATGTAATTGGCAAGATGAGGAGAACTGAGTAAAGCTTGGTCCAGTCGCTCGCAGTCGTCTCCGTCCAGAGCAAGAGTTACCCGCCGGAAAATATGGCGCTGGCTCGAGGGAAGCCATGAACTGCAAACCAGTGAACACGCGAGTAAAGCATCGCCGTCATGGTCCTCGTGCAGATTGTCGGTAACGGCATCGATCAGCTCTCGTGGTAGACTACTATCCCTCATGCTCGTGTGCAGACTGCAGCAGTGAAGATGTGGGAGGATAATTAACCGTGATCAGGGGTTGGTGCCGTCGTCAAAACAAATGACACGTCGAGTGACGATCGCCGAATCGTTCTGAGGGGCCCCTGTGGTGGCCCCTCGTCCAAGACTTGACGCGCTCGTCCTTCGCACCAAGTATTTGAGGGCGGCAGATAGACCAGAAGGTAAATGTGAACTCGCTTCACCTCCAGTGGCAAAAGCTAGATGATATCAGACGATTTCTCAGCTCGCAGTCGTCAACTCGTGATGTCATGGTCATTAGGTACTAAGTCGGAGGTAACCGAGGGACTGAAAGAGACGTACAAGGGGCTACAAGGGGGATTAATAAGCCTTTCGTCCGAGTCAATATCTACTCCTGGAACCGTTATCACCTAGCTGGTACCTAATCAAGTGTAGAACACGGGGAGCTAGAAAAGCGATGAAGTTGGGAAGCTCGAACAGCTGGGCTCCGAGCGCTTGCCGAGCCAAAATCCGACACAGCCACAATACATCATTTCTTCTGCCGCAGCAGCCTTGCTAGGCGGCACAAAGCCTCTACTCTCGGGCACTGGTCCGGAAACAACAGGAAAACAAAAGAATGTACTCTCTCGGTTTGCTATTCCAACAGCTCCCTATGAGTCCAAATATAGGACAACAACGCGGCCGGCCCGCCTGTGTGACGTCCCAAACAGACTTTGGAGCCAAAGAAACAATGAGCGGAAAATATTGCGGTACTCTGAAGCTATCCACTGGCGGGCAGCGGGCATGGGGAATTCACCAAGTAGCCACATGTAATCTGTAGAGAGAGAGTCGTAAGCGTGGGTCTACGTGTGTGCAAACATACAGACTTGATTCAAGCAAAGCAACAGTGTGTGTTGTCCCAGTGCTTTTATGTGTCACATGCAGCAGATGTGTGATCTGCAAACCTTGGGCAATAACAAGGCTGATCAGCCACTTTGTTGATACATACTTCTGGTCATTTTCAAACAAGTCTGTCATTCTCTGCAAAACCAGCTTACGGTCACTCCATCTAGTCAGGACAGGTATGGTCGGTACCTTTTCTTCTCCAGCTTCCCATTGATAACCATTTCCTCCTGTGCAGCAACTGCATATTCAGACTAAGCTAATTTGAGTATACACACTGAAATTTAAATTGGTTTCTCACCCAGGTGCGTAAACCCTCTGGTCGCTGCAAGACTTCAGTATGATAGTAAAGGCTTGGGCCCATTTCTCAATAGGACCACTGCAGGGCAAAGCGGCCTGCATATTGTCGAAGGAGTGTGAGTGGGCAAGCAAAAAGGCTATCTAGGTTGGTAGCATGGTGGTGCCATGTAGCCTGATGATGTGTCCTAAGCATTGTAGCTTAGGGAAAAGTATCAATACACACCTCTCAAACACGGATCTGCTTGTGGAAGGATTGTTCTGCTGTCCGTGCATTGAGTTGGTCAAAAAGTTGTGCAAGTGGCACTTTTGGCCCACCAAAGGCCTTGTGAATTTGGTTTTCAGACTCCACATAACCATTGGTCCTAATGCCTGCAGTGAAAACCTGAGAGACCCATGCCCATGCCCAATGTTCGCGATCAGTGCACATCTGCCCTTCGAGATAGGGACATGGGTACTTGGATAGTAATTCATCCCACCCATGGTCAAATGCCTCAGGTGACACACCACAGTATACAGACCAGAAATCTTGAGTGAATGATTGGAACTGCCCTCCAAGCATAGGGCAAACATGGTCACCAATGTTTCCTGTCAGATGATGCAGACAAAACAAATGGTATGTGGTAGGCATAATGTCTGCTATGGCCACCTGTAGTGCTGCATCTCTATCCAACACAAATACTTCAGGAATATGACATGCAGTTTCCAAGTGATTGCATAAGACCCACGAATGGCTGGTAGCATCTTCCTGCTCCTGAAAGCAATACCAAACATTATGGCTATGTCCAAAGTTGTTGATGGCAATGCCAATATTGAGAGGGTATCCATACTGATTGTGGTTATGGGAATTGTCATTAATTAGTATGTCATAGAACCGAGTTGCTAACTGAGCTTGTTCAGGTGACTGCCACCAAAGATGAATGACCACCTGGGAGTCATCAAGCCGGACTTTGTATCGCCAGGCCTCTCCATCAGCAAATTGAGAATCCAGGCATGCTATTACTGTGGCGATATCACCGCCCAGTCTGGAAACCTCGGCCCTAC